>JBBPMU010001071.1:0-10889 GCA_038090475.1 Wakefieldia striispora | reverse complement strand
TTCCCAGGTCATACAACCCCATAGCATCACTGATCCTCCCCCAAACTTAACTGTTCCCTCTACAATCCTGTCACTAAGACCCTCTCCTGCCCTTTTCCATGCCCATTTCCTACCATCTGACCCAATGCGATTAATTTTGGTCTCATCTGACCATATAACTCGCTTCCAGTCCTCAACAGTCCAATGCTGATGGCTTAGAGCAAAGTCCATCCTTGCTCTCCTATGACGCTGGGCAAGAAGAGGACGTTTCTGCTTCACTACAGCCTTCATACCAGCTTTCTTCAAGTGGCGGCGGATGGTCTGAGGGGAGATGGAGTGGTTCTTCACTTCTTGAAGTGTTTTGGTCACCTGAACTGCATTCTCAGCCTTTCCAGATCCAATAAGACGAATGGCATGTCGCATATCAGTAGGAGAAATGATGGAAGGACGACCACCAAAGGCTTTGGGGAGGTTGGGAAGATGTTTGGACCTTAGCCTACTGATGGTGGATTGGTTGAGACCAGTGGATTTGGCAATTTGATGGGTTGATTGCCCCAATTCCAAAAGAGAGATGATGTGGTGAGTTTGGTCAACTGAGAGGGATTTCATGATGGTGGTTGTGGACAAAGTAATGGTGTGTGTGTGTGTTTGTATCATGTTGAACTTATTCCTTGTCACATGATCCATTGCTTATGTAATAACCACTTACAATATGCATTTTGAATACTTTAGAGTGTCAGCAACAAAACCGATGCAATGAGTACCTCACACCAATTTCGACATATTTCCTGATATAGTAAGTATTACATAATAAACACATATACCATTTGAAAGCCCTTGATCAGGGCTTTCCAATGATACATATCCTGGTTAGGTGGTCTATCATTAACAGGGCTCTCAATATTCATGCTTCAATCAAAATGTTACAAACATTGCACCAGTTTTGTTGCTCACTGTATCATGTGGAACTCCACTTCTCCTTTTGGACATGGGACTCCACATTTCCTTTTACATGTATGTTTCCTTTTATGCATACTTCATTGATTCCCTTTTATGATACACACAATGTGATGTGTCTTGTTGATTTCCTTATATGCATTGTCCCTTTATGGTAACCCCTCTAGTATACTGTATAAAGGGTTGACTTGTAGTAGATAGCTCCTCAGCTAATTCTATGCATTTCTGCCTGCAAAGTCTTTGCTCCTGAAGAAGGTCACTCAACTTACCTCCTGTGCTAAGCCCTTCCAGTTCTCCATCTCTTTGCTTACTGGGACTTCTCCCTAGTGGGCAATAGTCAATACTCTGCTCCAGGACACCACAGGTTCCTCGAGTATGAAGGGTTACTGAGTGAAGTCTTTGTTCCACACACATGTAACACACACTTCTGTCTGCAAAGTCTTTGCTCCTCAAGAAGGTTGCTTGTCTCATCCATGTATGTTTAGCCCTTTGAGTCTCCAGCATTAGGACTTTACCCTCACAGGTCTTAGTCAATACTCTGCTCCAGCACTAGTGAGAACACCTGAGTATGATAAGTGTTATGTGTGTGCAGAACAAAGACTTCACTCAGTAACCCTTCATACTCAAGGGAATCAGTGATGCCTTGGAGTAGAGTATAGACTGTCACCTGCTAGGGAGAAGTCTCATCAAAAGAGAGAAAGCAAACTGGAAGGGCTTAGTACAGGAGGTAAGTTGAGTGACCTTCTTCAGGAGCTAAGACTTTGCAGGCAGAAATGTGTAGAATTAGCTGGGGAGCTAACTACAATAAGAGAGCCCTTTATATACTACTGGGGTTACCATAAAGGGACAACACATATAAGGAAATCAACAAGATGCATTGTGTCATGTGTATTGTAAAAGAGAATCAACAGAGGACATGTAAAAGGAAATGTATGTGTAAAAGGAAATGTGGAGTCCTGTGTTCAAAAGGGAGAAGTGGAGTTTGTTATGATTCCATCATTCTTCATCGAACTTTTACTTAATGAACCACTTTGCTATGCTCAGCCCTTGAAGGCGAGCACCAACCTGTAATTTGTGTCACGTGACGTCCTCCTTTTGGTATGCTCCTATGTCAGTATAAACTTCATTCCATCACGTGATCTGACACATGTGACCACCCTGGCACTTGCCGATTGGCCAATATGTTATCTTCTGATCTTCTTTTGCCATTGGCCCGGCATCCTCCTTATCTATCTTTCCCATTGACTCATAGACGCTTACTTGAAGATACGTGATCCTCGCATCATACGACTCTCTATTCTTTTTCTCATTGGACGATAAGATATGCACCACTTGGTCCGTGCACGATTCCCTATGGTATTTAAACCCATGTACATAGTTGACTGGTTTCCCCAGTCTTATCTACTTGATTCTGCTTCCAAGGGTAGGATTTAAGGATTACTCCTTGACTACTTGGATCATCTCTAAAACTCAACATTCTGCCTCTCCATGACTTTCATCTTTCTCTCCTCGCCGCGTTCATTGCTGGAAAGCCCCTAGAACCCAGTGCGCTATCCCTTCTCTCTTCTTTGGGTTGTCTGAGTGCTACTTCGTATCAGAGTTCCACTAGATATAAGAGGAAAAGAGATAAATGGGACTTCCTAAGTGAAATCAGTTAGAATCCTAGGGACATCTGTAAATGTGAGAAACAGCAGTGTTCCTGTGTGAAGATCAGAAGTCATGTATCAGGGGATCATATTGACCTGCATCAATGATTTCCCATGTTAAGTCTCTATACAGTGTGGAAGAAATGTCAAACCAAGTGTGATCATAATAATGAGTAGGAAGGAAAAACATATCCATGTCTGTATCGTCTTCACTGAGGAGTTGTCTCCAAATGATTTTAGAGTCTCATTTCCAAGTGTCTTCAAAATCCATAACATTAGCCTCCACACTGAAAGAATGATTCACTGAATCATTATCTTCATTAGAGGATGGTGTTGTCTGTGTCAACATCAACATCATCATCATCAGGTCATCAGGTCCTGAAGGGATGTCTGGCATGGTGAATGGGGCAGTTTGCAGGGAAGTGTCCTAGAGCTTGCTCAAGACAAGAGGAACACTGGTAGTGGGGGCATCAGGATTGGAAGTGCCCAGAGGATCTGCAATGATAGCAAGAACAGTGGCAAGGAACTCATTGATGGACAGGAGGGGGGATGGGGATCAGCACAGGGGTTGGTTCCTGAGGTTCTGTGAGTTCAGTGAGAGTAGTGAGGAATTCTCTAACCTCATCAAGGGGGATCTCAAGGGATGGTTGAATACCCTGTTTGGATCCAATAAGTCCCAAATTGGCCACATCTGGTCTAGGTATGGGTTGTCTGGGAAGAGATTCATGGTTGGAAGAATATAGGAGAGGGGTGGCATCAGGAGCAGATATGGGAGCAGAGTCCAACTCATCAGGTCAGATAAGGTAGGTAGGAATGGGGTGGGTAATACAGGTTGGGTAATGGGGTAGAGACAAGTGTGTCATCCCAATGGGTGGAGTGAATGGAGCTCATTGGATAGGAGATAGTCCCATCATTCAAGGGGGGAGAGGCTGATGAGGAAGGTTTGAAGGAGGGGTTAGACATTGTTGGAAGGGAGAGTAGGGATGAGGATTCCTAACCCAGTGGAGTAAAAGCCATTGAGTATGGTTGCTCTGGCACCCTGTATAGTGGTGGTGAGGGCAGCTGTCCAAGATTCTCTGAGTTGGACTGGAGAACAGAGCTAGATCTCTGCAATGAGTAAGATGGCCCTGAATGTTACAAACACTATTTTCTGTCCCTCAGACTTCAACTCTTTTTCAGACTCTAAGTCCAACTATGTTGTTCCTTTCTCAAGCGCACTCTTCGATCCAGAGCAATTACTGTTCTAGGACAAAAGTACGCCTCATGTCAAGGCTGTCCAAAGGACTGGTTCCTATTGGCTGCCACACTTATGCTTCTTATTTTCATTTCCGGCATGATCTAAAGATCTGCCACACCTCATGTACTCTTTTAATTACCACTTATGCTTCTCTTCCATTCTGCCACACGCCTCATGCTTGACGCATGTAGATAACGGCTGTGGTACTTCTTCTCATTCTATGACATTCCAGCCAATGGCGGAATACTCTCTTATCTCTCTACAAACATGTACATACAGCTGGCCTGTAGTATATAAACCCATGAATATAGACCAAGGAACTCTAACAAAGTTCACTTGGAGTTTCGTCTTCAAACCTGAGTGACATTCCCCTTCACCTTACAACCTTTACACTTTAACAAGCTCAGCTTTAAGGCTTGTTTCACTGAATGCCTGGATGAGTGTTCGGACAAGTGATAGGTCTGAGGATAAGGAAAGACATGTGATGGCAAGCAAGAGAGGGGGAGACATGAGGATGGAGGCATAGAAGGTGTTATGGTGGAGGTGTGGGAGATGATCTAGGAGGATAGGGACTGGATCTAAAGTAGAAAGGAGAGCATCAAGGGGAATTTCCAAGTATGCTTCAGGGGAGGAAGGAGGAGTATCTGGTATAAAAGAAGATGAAATAAAAGAAGAGTGAGGACAAGGATGGAAAGACTCAAGAATTGTTCCAACCGTCCACCTTAGCCATCCAGCCAGAGTAGGTGGTGCTAGTGGAGTAGCAAAGGACAGGGGTGGTGATGTCATAGGAGGAGACAATTCTGACAGAGATTCCATGAGGGGTGATATAGGTGATGATGAAGAGGGAGTTGCAAGAATATTGGACTTTCTTGACAAGTTCAAAGATAGAATAGAGAATGAAGAGGGTGAGGGTGGAGAAGACAAGGAAGATGACAAGGGGGAGGGTGATTTCAATCATGCAGATGGGGGAGAGGAGTGAAGGAAGATGTTAGGTTGAGAGGCTTTATATATGTCAAGGAGGGTCTTGACGTATACCAAATTGGACAGAGGTTCCCATGTATTGTCAGATGAAGGATAGCCTTTCCATTTGATAAAGAACTGTGAATGCCATGCAGAACCCCAATGTCCCACAACAGCTTTGACTTCATATTCATCTTCATTACTGAGGAGATCCAGTGGTGGTCATGGGAAGTTGAGGCCATGTTCATTGGTTTCCTGATAAGAAGATAGAAGGGAAGTGTGGAATATGTTGTGTATTTTCCATGTTGGGGGGAGTTTGAGATGATAGGAGAGAGGGGAGAGGACTTGGGTGATTTCAAATAGTCCTTCCCATCAAGGGGCAAGTTTGTGAGAGGGATAGCTGAGTTGAAGGTTGCAATTTTCCAGCCAAACCTTTTGTCTGACTTTCCAGGGAATGAATTTGGTGGTAATATGGGCCTTCATGTTGATTTGAGCCTTTTGGTGAGCAGCGAGGGCTTCTTTTCATGCATCTTCAAGGTGAGTGAGTTGCTTTTTGGTGGCAGGTACAAAGGTGGTCTTAGAGAGGGGGAGATACATAGCTGTGGGGTTCATATCTGTACATGATGGAAAATGGGGATTGGTTGGTGACTGAGTGGGCATTGGAGTTGTGAGTGAATTCAGCCATAGGGAGGAGGGAGGACCAAGTCATAGGTTTGCCATCACAAAAGATTCAGAGATTGGTCTTGAGTTCCTGGTTGACCCATTCAGTTTCTCTGTTGGTTTGTGGATGATAGGCAGTGGAGAGGGCAAGGTTGTATTCCAGGAGTCTAGCAAGTTCTTTGGCAAAGGCAGAGGCAAATTATGGACCTCTATCTGAGATCAATTTGTCATGGAGACCAAATCATGGGAAAACATGAGAGAAAAACAATGATGCTACCCCTTCAGCAGAGATAGACTTGGAACAAGGAATGTAAATTACCCCCTTTGTAAGATCATGGTTGACCATGACCATAATCAAATTGTGTCCAGCAGACAGAGGGAGGTCAGTAATGTGTTATGCGGGTGCGGAACAAAGACTTCACTCGAGATCCTTTTGTACTCATAGTGTCAGTGACAACTAGGAGCAGAGTATATGGCTATCGCTTGTAAGAGAGAAGCCCCAGTGAGTAACAAGAGACAGAAGGCTGGAAGGGCTTAGCGCAGGAGGTAAGTCGAGCAACCTTCTTTAGGAGTGAAGACTTTGCAGGCAGAAATGCATAGAATTAGCTGAGGAGCTATCTACTACAAGTCGACCCTTTATATACTAGGGGGGTTACCATAAAGGGATGATGCATAAAAGGAAATCAATAAGACACGTCACGTTGTGTGTATCGTAAAAGGGAATCAACGAATGACGCGTAAATGGAAACGTATGCGTAAAAGGAAATGCAGAGTCCCATGTCCAAGAAAGGAATTGGAGTCCTGTGTCCAAAAGGAGAAGCAGAGTTCCACTAAATATGAAAGGAAAAGAGATAAATGGGACTTCCTGGTAGAAACGAGTCAGAAGTCCGGGGGCATCTGTAAACATGGGAAACGGTGGTGTTCCCATGTGAAGTCTGAAGAATATCTCAGAAGTCATAGAATAGCGGGTCGTATTGACCACTATCGATGATCTCCCAAGTGAGGTCTCTATATGCTGTGGAGGAAATGTCAAACCAATAGTGATCATACATATGAATGAGTAGGAAGGAAAAACATATCCATGTCTGTATCGTCTTCACCAGAGAGTTGTCTCCAGATGATTTTGACGTTGTGTTCCCAGGTATCCTCGAAATCTGTAACATAATGAGGTCAACTGATATTTGTTGAAATGGGCACATCATGATTGAGAGGATAGGGGATAATGAGGGGGTGGTAGGATGGGTGATGACCTTGTTTGCTTGGCAGGTAGTACAACTGGCAATGAATCTTTGGGCAAAGGTTGCCACCCTGGGCCACCAATAGTTGTGGTGGAGAAGGTGGAGAAGATGGAAGTAACTGGGGTTACCAGTGATGGGTGAGTCATGGATGGACACCACAAGATTGTGGCAAGCAGGCTCAGGAATGTAAAGGTGACCCTGGAAAAAGAGGGAGCCTTTGTGGAATTCCCAATTGGAGGAGGAGGCATGGGGAAAGAGGGAGGAGCCTTTTTGGATAGCAGAGAGTGCCTTAGTGACTAAGGGGTCATTGGTGGAGGAGGAGGCAATGCAGTTGGCAAGGTTAGTGTCGATAGCACAGATGAAGTGTTCTGGGGTGATGAGAATGACGTTCTGGTTGTCATCAGAAGTGTCAATGAAGTCCTTTTGGGAAAGAGCATCAGCAGGACCCATATATGTAAGGTGGTAGTCTAGTAAATCAAATAAGAAAAGTCTTGTGTAATTGGCACATATTGTGACTAAAAGGAGATGACAAACTGCACAGCTCTCCATGGCATGTGCCTTCTGATACAATCACAATTGAGAATACTTGTAAGCAGATACATATGACAAATGGAAAGATAAGAGAAGTCCATGGGTTGAGACCTAGATTGAAGTCTGAAAGGAAATGATATAGTTCAAAGGGGTATTCCCAAAAGAGACAGCCACTGGGAAGAAGTCTGAAGGATCACTGATGGCCTGTCAGCAAGTGCCACAAAGTGGTACATGTGTCAGTCAGGTCATGTGACAGAAGGAAATTATACTGACACAGGAGTGTACCAAAAGTGAAACATCACATGACATCAAGTCACATGATTGGCAAAGTACATGTAAACAGCTTTCTTTGAGGATTGCTGCAAAAAAAAAGGGGAGTCCTAGATAAAAGTTTTAAAAGTGTCAGAAAATAGTTCATCCTTCAGAAATAAGATATAGGCTTTATAACAGTGAGATCATCAGGGGGAGTGGAATCAAGAGCAATGATGAGGTGGTCATAGATGAAATTGAGTCCAATGGTGAGAATGAGGATGATGTCTTCATCTGACACTGTGACATCAATCTCCTCCAGTTGGAATGCAACATGGTGTGCTTCAGCAATCTAGGCCTGCATCGTGGCATTCTCATCCTTGTAGAGCATGAGAAATTTATGATAGAGGGCAATGCAGCTGGCAAAACTACATGCATGGTGGATGGTTTCAAGGTTGGTCCATATAGCATGTGGGTTGCAGTCATGGACAAGAGAGAGCTGGGAGGGTTTGACATGGAGAATGATTTCAGCACAGGCTTCAGCTTGTTTTCTAATGAAGTTCTTCACTGTCTTTAAGTTAGGGCTGCTGGCTGGCATCATCTTGGTACCATCTATGTATTCAAATAAACTCTTCTGGGTCAAGAGCACTTTCATTAACAGGCACCATTCATAGTAATTGGTACTGTCAAGCCTTGTGAACAATGTGTTGGAGGGTATGGCATGAAATATTGGGGGGGGACAAGAGGAAGTGAGATGAGCAGTGAGCAGTGGCAGGTAATTAGTGACAGGTGACTGGCTTCAGCCCCAATCAGGCAGTAGAACAAATGAACAAGCAATGAACGACTGGTTTTGGCCCCAATCAGACAAGCAAATAGTCATTTGGTGAGAGTTGAGTTTGTGTTGAGTATGCCTTTCAGGGCATGATGATGGTCAACCACAGGTAAGTTGGCAGTAGCAGTACAAACTTGACTCTATGGTATTACTAATCAATGCATAGCTAAGAGTACGTTCAACCACATGTGCATGCATAACCCAACAAGGGGTGGGTGGCAATGGAGGCAATAGGAGATAGGAGTGGAGTCATTGGGTGTGTTTGAACCTTATTTGTTACAAATGCTATCTTTTTCTCTTCAGAACTCCACTCTCTTTTGTCTAAGTCCTATGTCACCCCTTTTTCCTCAGTGTTATTCAATCCAGAACAACAATTGTTCTAGACCCAAGACACCTCATGCAAAGGCTGTCCAAAGGACAACCACCTCAAGCCTTTCTCCCATTCCTACCTCCACCACCCACCCCTTCCAGCAAATCTCTGTTGATCTTATCACTGACCTCCCCCCATTTGCTGGACACAATTCGATCATGGCATGATAGACCATGGTCTTACTAAGGGGGTAATTTACATCCCTTGTTCCAAAACTATCTCTGCTGAGGGGGTAGCATTGCTGTTTTTCTCACACATTTTCCCACAATTTGGTCTCCATGACAAATTAATCTCAGATAGAGGACTGCAATTCACCTCTGTCTTTCCTAAAGAACTTGCCCACCTCCTGGAATATGACCTCACTCTCTCCACCACCTATCATCCACAAACCAATGGAGAAACTGAATGAGTCAATCAGGAATTAGAAACCTATCTTCAGATCTTTTGTGATGGCAAACCTATGACCTGGTCTTCTCTCCTCCCTATGGCCAAATTTATTCACAACTCCAATGCCCACTCTGTCACCACCAATCTCCTTTCTCCCTCACATATGGCTACAAGCCCTGAAGTTACCCTCCACTCCCTAAAACCACCTTCATCCCCACCACTGAGAAATGCCTCACACATCTTGAAGATGCATGAAAGGAGGCTTTAGCAGCCCATCAGAAAGCCTAAGCCAATATGAAATCCTGAATCACTACCAAATTCATCCCATGGAAAGTTGGACAGAAGGTATGGTTAGAAAACCATAACCTCCATCTACTGTAGACTACCCATCTCACAAACTTGCCCCTCAATGAGAAGGACCATTTGAAATTACCCAAGTCCTCTCACCCCTCTCCTATCAACTCAAACTCCCTCCCACTTGGAAAATACATGACATTTTCCATGCCTCTCTTCTTGCCTCTTATTGGGAAACCGATGAACATGGCCTCAACTTCACATGCCCACCACTGGACCTCCTTGGAAATGAAGAAGAATATGAAGTTGAAGCCATCATGGGACACTGGGGTTCCACATGGTGTCCACAGTTCCAGGTCAAATGGAAAGGCTATCCTTCATCTGACAACATGTGGGAACCTCCATCCAATTTGGTCCACACCAAGATGCTCCTTGACATATATAAGGCCTCTCACCTGCCATCTTCCCCCCATCTTCTTCCCCTCCTACATGATCAAGGTCACTCTTCCCCTCATCATTCTCCTCATCCCCTCCTCCCTCATTCTTTTTGTTATCTATTCCATCTTCAAACTTGCCAAGAAAATCCAATACTCTCACAACTCCCTTTTTGTCATCCTCCACGTCACTCCCCATGGAATCTCCTTCGGAATCATCTCCCCCCATGATGTCAACACCTCTGTACTCTGCTACTCCACTGGTGTCACCTACTCTGGCTGGACAGCTGAGGTGGATGGTTGGAATGATTCTTGAGTCTTTCCATTTTTGTTCTCATTCTTCTGTTCTTTCTTCCAATTCTTCTATGCCAGTCACCCCTCCTTCTTCTTTGGATGCATATCTTGAAATCCCTCTCAACACACTCCTTTCTACCTTAGATCCCATCTCTATCTTTCTCAACTGGCTCCCCCAGTTCCATTGCAATGTCTTCTATGCTGCCATCATCTCATCTCCCCCACTCTCCCTCGCACTCTCACATCTTCCCCTATCCTCAGAATCCACATCAATCCTGATCCTCCTATAGGCATTCTGCAACTCCCTCCTCTCCTCAGAGATATAACTCTGATCCCTGATCCAACTCAGAGAAACTTGGGGAGTGGCCCTCTCTTATTCCATACAGGGTACTGGAGGCCTCATACTTGATGGCCTTCACACCATTGGATTTGAACTTTTCATCCCATCTCTCCCTTCCAACAATGTCCAACCCCTCCTCATCAGTTTATCATCCCTTGAGTGATGAGACTATCTCTCATCTGACGAGCTCCCTCAGAACCACCCTCTGGGACAACACACTCATCTCTACTCCATTGCCAGACCTCTACTACCCACCCCCACTACCTACCCTATTCAACCTGATGAGCTGGACTCCACTACCATACCCACTTCTAATACTGCCCCTCCCCCATATTCTCCCCACTGCCAACATCTTCCCTGATGACCCTTGTCTGGACCAGATGCAACCAATATGGGACCTACTGGACTCAGACCATGTCTTCAAACACCCCCTCAGGTCAACCTTGGAGAGGTTAGACAATTCCTCACTACCCTTGCCAAA
>JBBPMU010001070.1:0-10892 GCA_038090475.1 Wakefieldia striispora | reverse complement strand
TTGTAGCTAAGGGTTTGTACTTTGTTTGGCTTCCCTATACCTAAGCGAAATTCCCAGGGGTGTTTGCAGTGTGCTTCACACACCACATTAGGGTTAAACATTGAAAGGGTTTTTGGAGTCACTGTATATTCGTACAACATCCTTCTAAATGGAATGGAGGCAGCTCGATCGGAGCAGGACCTGAGGACGGCTGGGTTGGGACCTGGAAAACATGGATAACATGGTCGGTAGTGACATGGCCGTCTCCAGACGGGGAGATCGTAATTCACCAAATACACTTAAAGACGAACTAAATACATCCTCGCGCACAAGACGTAGAAGAAGGATGTATACGTACTTGGACGTCTGCAGTGAGGTTGTAGGACACCTGCCATCTGGAGTCGTCAGGGCCCACGTATTCCGTATTGAGCGGACACCCAGGTGGATATGGGAAGGGCACTCGATGGCTTCCATGTTCAGAATGATGGATCTAAGTGGAAATAGATTTCAGTGTGTGGAAGGTGGAACGCACCTGCTTTGTTCTCGTAACCTCATTCGCTATAAGATGCGTGCGCTCTCCGGTTTGGAACAGAAGCCTCCCATAGAAGCTTACATTTCCAACCACAAACAGCACTGTTTATAACAGGTCAGCCACCATCTCTTGCACCATACAGATCATTTCAGTACATCGTGGTCTCCCTCCAAAACCGAACCAGGGCTCAAGCCGCCGCCACCGCTCCTTCAAGTTCTAGCGGCGAAAACGTACGATTCAGATACGTCGAAGAGGAATGTGAAGAGGGTCCGTCGAGGAAGAGGGCCCGGGCGAACATATTCATCAAAGGCCTCGCCCCCCCGAATATGAAGTCTTTGTCGGATGAAGGGACCGAGGCAGCGCTCCCACAGGCCGACGCCAACAGCCCGTGCGGGCGTCAAGCATCCAAAATACATCCCCGATCTAACGACCACACCGATACAGACGGTCTCATGGACCAGCCTGCACGCGAAGGACATTATGAGCATAGGGAAGATGTTCGCCGAGGTGTTTGCACAGCATGCCGCCCTCCGGGAGCAGTTCCTTCGCGACGGTGAGGCCGAAATAAGGAGGGATCGAACTATTGCGGATCGTCACGAGGAGCGAAAATGCCTCGCGACTGCGGATGCAGGCGACGGTGATCCATCGGAATCACTGCCTGGTAGGCATGTGAAACAGGACCTGGTTCTATAATGATGTGTGCGGAATGGGGTTTGACGGGGGAGTGTTATCTTTCTTTCGAGTGTGCGATGGAGATAGGACTAACCATCGTCCTAGAAATCTTGGTTTCCCAACTTTGTGCGAAGAATGTGAGTGACGTGCCGCGCGATGGTTCAATGCAGGTTCATTACCTTCTCAGAGAGCCCTCACAGGGACTCGGACCTGTGTATACACACACCTGTGCATGGCCTTGCATCCTGGGTGGTAGCAGCGCCCAACATGAACAAGTTACCCCCCGAAGAGCAAGGGTCAAAGATCGTGGCGAAACAAGAAGCAGATGAACGCGCTCTCAAAGCTTAACTGGCAGGTGAAGCGACGCAGAACAAAGGGCAGCCAGAACATCATAGGGTGGGCGGCCAAGCGTCGGGTTTCGCAACTGGTCCTCCTTCAGCCGACAATAGCGCGTAGTGTCATCGACTGTTGCCCTTCGCTTGCGACTCGGACGTTTCCATGCCTGTGTAGTATTGCAATGAAGGTCGACATTGGCTCGATTCGTATGAGAGTCAGGGAGAGACGAAACTGGGTTTGTGAGTGCAAACTTACCAGTAGTAATGTTCAACAATGCCATTAGCATTGACCAAACAGTTGGTCGCCGTCTTGCAGATGTGCTCGTCCCACTTACTTCAAGAGAAGTTCTGATCAGATGTATAAATGATTCGACAAACCTGGGGACGTATCCGTTGTCACTGGCACAAGCATCATGATACTCAGGCTTCTACAAGAAACGTCAACCACCTACACCGTCACGGTAGCAGGTCTTAGACTCTCCCAGCTTGCCAAAATCCATATCCTCCCCAACTTCTACAAAGGTCAGAATTGGCTGACGCGGGAATAGTAATGGGCTGTTTAGTATGTAGGAGTGGTTCGACCTTGGAGCGGTGACCAGGATAGCACGAATCCGAGGGTGGCGGACTCGGATGCACGGCCGCAGCACCGCACGTTCGTCTTTCGAAATGAGCACGGGCAAGCACTGAAAAGTAAGAGGCCAAGCCGAGATGACCGTAGGTCCTGTGTTGTTTGGACCACAAACGTGGCACTGGCAGGACGTTCAAGCACTTGAGCTGAAACACAACTTCTGATATTTACGGTCTTGTTATGCTACTGACAGTGCCAAATCAGTTCCTATTTACCAAACTCATGGGTGAGATCTCGACTCTCGAGAAGTACCCTTTATGAATCCAGAATACTACATTCTATAGGGCGTACAGCGTAGATCGCCGGCCAAGAAAGGGAGGGGTTACCAGAACGAGAGCCCGTCATGAAAGGCCCACTGCAAGCTCACACATCCTCGATCTCATTCGAGGATTTCCAAACGTCCTCACTGGGGTCGATCCCCACCTGTTCGGCACAATGAAACCGTTGGATACCAGAACAAATCATGTAAAACACTGACCTTTTGTGCGGAAGACCGCTTCTCGGATTCTTCAAAAGGCTGAACATCCGGTGCGGGTCCGGGCAACTCAGAGAGCGCAAACCTGCAAGTGCCCGTACTGGTACTTTTCGTGCCTCCAACATCCCCGATAGACTCTCTGGCATTCAAGTTGGCAAGTAGAGTGTTACTGTACACAGAACAAACCGCCGTGCCAATAATGGTATTGAATACGGTCGTCGGGGAGGCATATACCTGAATGTTAAAGGAATAGTAAAACGAGGAAACAACGACATGTGGGCACTTACCAAAATGAGGGATGTAAGGGCGAATGCAGCTGACCAGACACCCGTATTTACTGCAAATACGATGAGGCGTTGCAACATTCGTGATGTCCTTGTGGATCGAAAAGCCTCAGTAATTGCGACAACAAAGGGCCATGCTATGCTTACTTCGGTAACTGGGGAGATTTCCACTCGCGAGCAAGTAAGATCGTCATAGAAATAGCAATCAGGATGTCCAAAGCGGCAGCAGGAACGATGATCAGCGTTTGTAGAAGCTGGCCACTGGTTGTTTAGGTGTTCATTCCAGTCCATAAAATATGTGCCCACCCGAAACGGATTATGACCGATGCGAGTTATCGATACAGTTTGGAGGGTGCTGCAATAGAGGGGAAGCATGCCTGAGCAAACTTCACTCTGAGCCAAGGAAAGATACTAACCCGTTGGAAACATACAACCCCATTGCACAAAAGACTGAGATCGTAATTATCAACAGCCACTCGTGTGAAGCGGTTAAAACCAACTTACGGATAGTAGCAACTAATATTCAGAAGGGTTCTCAGTCATGATTAGAGTTCCTATCCAATTGTCATTTAGTCTTACCGATCTGGATCACCCCGCAAATAAACTGCAGTCAAGTTGTAAATCAAACAGTGATCTCCAGTGTATGCAGAGGCCTCACCCATAAGAGTGGCGCGATAAAATTCCTCTTGGTGACTGGGCAACTGTGAGGAATAGAAAACGAAGTCACAGAGAGAGACACACATATATAGATTCGATAGGCGAAAAAGCCTTGAACGGGTACCGTAACCAAAGCCTGAGTGATATCAGCGGACCGTTTGGGAGCAAAGTAAAACGCGTACCGTCAATAAAGGCTTGAACTAGTACGGCTTGTTGGTGAGCCTTGAAAAGAAGTTTACGTATAAAACTCACGAAGATTTCACTGAAAAGGGGGTCAAGATGATGAGACTCTGGCAACAAATGACTCACGGATGTCCGTTCAGGCAATCAAGTGGGTTTCGCAGACCGCCAATAATTTTTTTGTACGCTATGTGATGTATCGGATGAGTAAACCGTCTAAACACTGCACCGTAGAGAACCCCACCGGTAGAAATGGTCATACCCTCATGGAGCGTATTCATTAACCTATTACGATTCATCAGGAAGATCACGACCTGCAACAAACTAAGATATACCAAACAGTTGCCACCTGAAAAGAGACAAGAAAGAAAGAAATGTACGTCAATCGTGATAGACGTTCGCGATTTTTACTCACGACAATTTTCAGGAACAACGGATCTTTTTGATAACTGGAATAATGACACGCTGAACTAGCAAACGGGTAAGAGGATCATGAAACCCACTGGACGAAGTATCGGAATCTGCATCGGTAATAAATATATAGTTTGTTCCAGCCCGCAAAAGTTACTCACGTTTGCATGCACATGACGCTGTAGAATGCTGTCGCCAAGAGAGCAGCGAACAGATATGGGCCGTAGATATCTTCAACGGGCGGAGGGGCTGGGCTGGATGACATTCTACTAGTCGCGGTATCGAGAGTCGAGGAAGTGCGAGACACTGGGGGACCTTAGGAACCCAGTGAGAGTAATGGCTCATTTATAGTCGCCACTGTTGCGAGGTATACTCACCCTGGGCTAATTGCGCTATACCATAGATTCAGCCAAGCTCAACCACGGGTATCACACCTCCAAGTACCCGTTATGACAAATTTTGGCCTGAGCCATCAAATCCTGTCAACACGTCTGTCAGTGACTCGGATCACCCTGACTCGATCGATATTCAAATGTTCATGGACCAACGGTGCCACACTCCGACGTGTCACGCCACTGCCTGACTCCTAGTAACCTCTCAGGATCCAGTCCTTTGACGCCCAGTTGTTGATCCTGAGCGAGCGATGCTTTGAAACTTTGACTGTAACCTGTGTATCAATCAACCACAGACTTGAAAATAGGCCCCCTATCAATTGCAGCTTGAACTTCATAAAGTGAGTCTTCTGCTGGAAGCGCTCAGTTTAAGTACATACCAGTGTCGTAGTAAGACCGCGGCCGGTATCATTAACGGCGGGATGACGTTTAATTCCGGTGCCTGTACCCGGATAAAATTTCTTTGGCGGTAGCTCCTGTCGACGTCAGGGGGGGCTGGTGGCTCAAATCGGCGAGACGGGATCATCATCATCCGGAACAACGAGCGCACAGATGTTGGCAAATTCAAGTTGCGTTCAGAGCTGACAAATGTGATCATGTGAATTTTTCCTCATTTAGCGGTGATCGACCTTGGCGTTTCGCAAAGTTACCTAATCACGGCGCTGTTTCCGGGAATCCGGGTCGCATTAGAATTTCAAATCATCGTTCAACCCTCGTGCATAGGTATTGCTCAGGTGTAGTGCAACCTGCCCCGTGTGTTGACATTTCGGGTCGGCCTGACGAGGGCAAGCGCGCCGGACACATTCACTACGCCCTCTGCGTCGCTGATGATAAGAACACGCGAAAAGACCCGTCGGAGCAGCCTCAGGAGACGAGTTTGCTCAACGCTCAAGAATCGAGTTCAATCCTCAACGCCTCGGGATTGAGCTTGAGTCCAGGAACAGCGCCGCTGGCGTCGGGCCATTCGTCCTTGTCCCTGCCCACTCACGCCACCGCATATTTTTGCGGTCCAAGTCTGGCATCATTGACGGGCAGCTCCAGGGTTGGTGTACTGCAACAGGGTTTACTGCAGGAACACGCAGATACTCCTTCATGAGAGTTCAGTGATACTCAGGCAGTTATCGCAGGCAGCGATAAAGACAGATGAGACGAACCCGGCCCGTCGCCGCCGAGGTCGCGTGAGGCGCTGGTAAGTTGGTGAGCTATCGAGGTCGTGTGGGTTCACGTCGAAGTAGCGCCTTACCGTGATGTGCCGTGGCGAGTGCACTGGATCTATCCCCTATACCGCGCACGGAACTTTTCCCCGCTCGAGTTCCAAGACATCGTCTGACGTGCATTGGAGCAGCTTGACGCAGGGCGTGCCTCCGCCGGGCAGAATAACGCTTGGAAGTCTGCAAACGTAACAGGCCTTTGCGAGCATTCAACTCCACGGTGGCTCGGCTTCGAATGCCAACGGCGACCCCTTCAACGAAGAAGACGAGGCCTGCAGCCTCGCTGCATCAAAGTTTGCTCCCTCCATCGCTTCGTACACCTTCCAATGCGCTCCCATCTCGCTCATTGCTTCCTCGCTATTCGATATCTATTCTTTTAACCTCCCTCATGCCTCGGAGGAAGCCACCCATATTCCCCGATTATGAGTCGGTCCTACTGAACGTGGGCGAGAGTACTCTCTAAAACGGTTCAAACTACGTTCCACGTCTCTCACTACCATACATGAATAAATAATCGAAACAATAAATATCAGATCACGGCAGTCAAGCACGCATAACCATAACCATAAATCTTATCCTCCAGAGACCACATAAATAACAATCGTTAGCAATAAATAAACGAGCCTGTGCCGACCGCACCGAGACTACTGGCTCCCGAGCCAACGCGAAATCGAGACCAGTTTAACACGTACCCGCCTAGGTATTATTGTTCCTGGAGGCAACTTAATTGTTGCACAACTGACGCCAATCGGCTGTGGTTCGAAGGAATCAATATCTGCATTTTATCCTTGCATGGTGGAGTGACATACGCGGAACCTGCTCCGTAGACACTTGCCCCGTCGATTCTGCAAATACAATCGCAAAACCGCTAGAACATGGGTCAATACCGGCATCAGTGTCAATCGGATTGAACCGAACGTACTGGTGGAGATGCCAGTCGATGTGACTAATAAACCGGGCGTGAGTTCGCGACGAGACCTACTAGGATTCTGGACGGCAGTCACTCACCAATGGAGGAACCAAGGTCCCGGGTTATCGGTGGTGAAACGGATGGTCACGTTGTCTGTGCGATCGCTTCCGATCTGCACGACGTCGCGTCGCACAGGATTCACAAAGTTGGTGGTGTTGCTACCGGCGTGCCTCACGACAGAAAACGCGTGCTGTGAATCACCTCTAAACGACCAAAGTCAAAACGGTCGAAGTGGGTCACATACGCCATGCAAATGGATAGGGTGCTGGAGAAACAAGCAAAAGTCAGCTTGGACCGACGTTTCACGAGCATTGCACTCACGGGACCGCCGGGTGGCAGAAAAGTGAGGGGGAAGCTGACTTCAATGACCTTGTTCGGGGGAAGTTCATAGATACTTCCGTTTGGCAGCAATTGCGAAGGATGCAGGTTTCCGCTGAGAATCTGGAGAAGTACAGGGACGGAAGGATCTTCAAAGGGCACTTGGTTGAAAGAGAAGAACCTCGACGCATTGATTCCAGGAACAAGCTGAAGGTTTACGTCCGCGTTTCCAAGACCGGGTACCCCGGGGGCGGCTGGGTTGATCGTTGGGTGGAGATTGCCCTCGTCGAACGTGAGTTGATAAGGACCGGGTGCCGACGTGGGATCTTGCACGGGCGCTCCAAGGTATCGCAGGATAGCTGAATTAATACCGCCGGTAAAGTTGCCACCAGGGGGACTGGCGCGAACCCAATAGTTTCCGATGGGCTGGTTTGCTGTAACAATTGCGGAGTAACGCTGACCAGCGAAGACGGGAACCGAGTCAACCTGTAAGGGGGTCACTTCATTCCCGTCTGCCTCGATGATGGTCAGCCGATGACCATCAATTGTGAAGTTGAATTGAGGGTCGCAGGACATGCTGACGATACGGAAGCGGTAGCGTAATCCACGTCGGACATTGATGACCGCAAGAGGGGATGCTGGGCCACCAGCATAGCGGCCGAGACCATTGATCAGAGTTGAATCAGAAACGACCGGGCCGAAGATAGTGCCGAGTTGGACAGCTGATGTATGATACCTAATCCTAGGTCAGCTCCAATCACTTGTTATATGAGAACTCGCTCACCAATCTGCGAGCGTGATAACCGTAGTCTCTGTTTGCAGTTGTAAGGCAAAGCACATATACGAATCAATGGAAACCTCACCATCATCAACGTCATACGATGACCTCATCGGGTCATTCGGATCATAGACGACCAGCGGTCCCCGAAGTCCATCACAGTACTGAGTTGAATAATGAGAGTGGTACCAGTACGTTCCCGTCTGACTGCCGACATTGAATTGGTACAAAAACGATTTCTGTGGTTGGATTGGGCATTGCGTAACCCAAGAAACACCATCAGCATAGTTAGTTCCTCCCTTTTGGAAGATTCCGTGCCAATGCTTTGGGGAGTGCATAAGGGTATAAGCCGCCGATTGGAGTTCATAATTGCTTACGATACTGGTTTCGACATCCATGGTGGTATCTGTGAGATGATTAACAACATTAAGGGAAACTGGAGATCCCTGGAAGGACGTGAGTACGCGATCCGGATGTGATCACGATCTTACCTTTTGGAGTTTGATCAGCGGTGCAGGGAATACACCATTTACAAGGACGGTTCTGAGGAATTGTCAGGGTTGTGCCAAGGGCAAATCAGCATGGACTTACGATCGGTTGTATCCATCTGGCGCGATGTTAACGTTTGCGATGGTCAGTTGGGAATTAGGGCCAAGCGACCCGCGTGCTTTTATGTTGGCATCGCCGGAAAGGTGCGGGACTGAGAATGCAAATGCATTAGAAACAAAGAGTGATAGTGCGAGTAATGGGAGGGATAACATCTCAGATGTTAGGAGGGAATTGGATTGAGTGATTGTGGGCTCCTCGCCCTTCTTTTATATTCGAGAACCCCAAGGATCGATGGGGAATTGTGCACTATTCAGGTCCTATTGGAAGAGCTCAGCCTCCACGTCCTTTCTTGCACAATACTAGACACGGGCGGACAGGATCGCCCGTTCACCCCACCAATGTCGTTCCTCACAGGGGTGATAACGTACCGGGACGGAACAGGATACATGGCATATCCTAAACCTGGTGAGTAGACTAGATCACTCCTGGTTATACTGACGGATAGGGACAGACATGTTACTATTCAGTATGGAGAAGGACGGGACATAGACCCATTGGGGCAGTTAGGAACAATTGTGCAAGGGCGGACGTGTCTGTATATCTGGCGATGAGTAGCAACGAGGAGAAGCATGGAGACGTATCGCGTCGATAGAAATGGGCGACAGTCACATATATCCTAGCAGAGACAGACAAACTGGAGATGAGCGAATTTTGGAAATTCTGACCTCATACGGACGTGACCATGCTGGGTACAACACAATATGGACCAGAATATTAGTCGGCCGTAATACCATGTTTGAACATCGATGGGTAAAGTGTTCCCTGGCCCTGTAACTATCGAAGTAACGTCGGCTGGTGAGCAGGCTGTTACCCCCTTGGAAGGAGTGATGGTGGTACACCATGGTGTTCCTGCTGACAGAAGAAACTTGGAAATGTCGCCAGGATGATGCGGAGTCGAGATTCACTGACGACCCTCTGAAATTATCGAACTAAAGTTCGTCGGAATTATCCTCTACAGCCTGGGAGAGAATATAGCATGTATATATGTGAGCGACACTTGGCAATTTAGCCAGTGAACACGTCACTGCCACTGGCCAGTAGGAATTTCAACCGTCCTCTTTAGTACCGTGGGAGACTAGTACATGAACGTAATCTTCTTGGCGAGTCAAGAGCGCGCCCTTCATCCTTCTCTCTTGTACTCCGGATTAGCAATTTCCACTACCCATGGCCAGTATTGTAACGCCTTTCATCGCGTCCTCGACGATCTTTACTTGTAACACTCGGTTTTCGGATTTGGTGGTGCTCGATTGGAGCGTAAATCTGTTGGCAATCTCCAGCTTCCCCATCTGATTACACCTGCAGTGCATGTCGATGCTCCTGTCCCTTTGAGACTGACACTGGCAGGTGCACTGGTGAGCATCCATGAAACCAGCCACTTCCTCGAGAGGAGGCACTTAGGCTGGCAGTACAACGCGCTCGCGCATAGGTGGTAATGTGGAGAGGCGGGGACGTGGCAATGTGAGCCGTTGGCATGGGAGGAGAACACGCGCGTCCTGGCTGCGATGTGTAATCGATTAAAAGCTGACCTTACAGTACCGGATCGTACTTTAGACTTGTTCGGGAAATGAATCATGGATGTAGGAGAAACGTATGCCATCCTCTTTACCTATACAGAAGGGTCAGTTTACAAGAACACTGGCGTATCTGATCATACAACATTCCCCTCCGAGTCGCTTGCGCACTGTGTATATGGGAATCGCATAGAGCACGTTGGGTGATCTAGAGGCCCGGGTAGGTGTGTCGCCTATGCAAATAACGCCTTGATAACACAGCCACCGACAGGCGTCCTTTGTCATTCTGTGAATACTACCCACTGAAGTGCATCCATGTATCCGATTCGTGCTCACCCGAATAACCCGAGATACGGTCTTTACGGCTCCTCGTCTTCGCTTCCCTCCACTTCTCCACTTCTATCTCCCTCAAGCTGAGGCACTTGTTCCGCTTGTTCCTCTTCCTCGTCGCCGGAATAATCCACCCTTTCTTTCCGCTTCCCTCTTATCGTTGTCGGTTCACCAGTAGATCTCCCCTCGGCGACCGTTAAACACATTAGCCGAGTGCCCTTGGTGTCGTATTCCGCGACCGGCTGTAATTGCAGTTTTTCCTTCGCCTCAACGGGTAGTGCCGCCAGGTCATACACGAATATCTTGCCGTCAGATGAAATAGTACAGACGATCGTTGTCGTTTTTCGAGCGTCCTCCCTTCTTGATGCGGTTCTGGGGAGCGCGATATCAATCGTGTCCACCGCTTTTACTCTAGGACAGTGCGTTAGCTATTTCAAGGGCGATGATATTCCAACAAACCTGTTTGAATGGCCAACCAGCTCGGCGATGATCATAGGTGGGGATTCCGGATCCTCAGATACTTGGTATATCGACACCTTTTTATCTTCCGCTGCGACCAATAAAAGTTCGCCATCGCCGTTTACGCGTTTACAAAACCGCACACTGTGTATTCTTGATGG
>JBBPMU010001069.1:0-10917 GCA_038090475.1 Wakefieldia striispora | reverse complement strand
ACATCGCCAACTTTAAAGGTGTATGGTACATATGACATGGTGCGCACGCCTATACCACTCGAGGCCTTGGCGACTTTTCTCCCAGCAATCAGGTTCACCAATGAGCTCTTGCCGACTCCAGTTTCACTGAACAAGATAAGATTGAGAGACTTGCAAGTTGCTGGCATGACGCGGGGAATATGAAATCTGTGAGACCTAAGACCCAGACGTTGAAGTGGAGTAGTCAACTATGCATATGCATGCCATCGGTGAGTAAGAACACGGCAATAAGTGTAAGTACCTCTTCCTCAGTGTAACCCTTCGCACCACTGGCACCCCCTGCGCTTTGAAGGAAGGCGGCACCTGTTGCAAATTGAAAATTATCATGGGATAACTATGGAGTCACTAACCGTCCTCTAGAGCTATCATATACTTTTCAGACTGTTGAGATAACGCTTCCACAATTGAGTGTTCATCCATGAGCTCATAGGCCTCATGCTCCCCCTGGGCCTTGGGATGTGATTGAACGCTTGGAAAGGTAACAAGACAATCTAGGGGCTCACACTTTCAAGTAGGGTGGCCCACTGACGATCGTGTGTGATGGTGACAGTCGCGGAAGGCTCCTAGACGCGTTGAGTTGGTAACATCTATCCCAGCTGAAAACATGATAGGAACCTTTTGAAGCAGATATCGGTTGATGACATCAGACGGATGAAACGGCTGAGAGGTCGTCAGTGCCGAAACAGACAGAAATCACAGTAACAGACTTGTGATACCTGTGGCATGTTCTGGACTGACACATGTCTAATGGTGCGCTGTGTGCCCTTGCCATAGAAGGTATATGCCAGCTTGCCAGGCACGTTGCTTTCAGGTCCGACATTGGGTCCTTGCACGTCTACAGTATCTGAGAATTCTTCCCGACATGATTCAACAGATGGGTAGTTTTCCCTGACCATAATCTTTTTCCTGCCTGCCGGTTCGTCCCTGATCGTAATCTTGAATCCGCTAATATAAACTGCCTGATTTGCCTTTCCAGTGTACATTGCGGGACCGGCGCGACGTTCCGAATGATGTGTAGTAATCCAGCTATAACTCCGAACTGAGGTTGTCACCTCGGGCTGCATAATCTTGAACTGGACAGGGGAGTCTCTGGCGCCCTCAACTTCCTCGAATGCAGCTAGAGCCCACGAACGCGACTTGCAAAAACCGGTAATGAGGTAAAGGGAGCTATTGGATATTGTCCGTTCGAGATCTTCTTCGACAAATCTGTACCATTCAACCGCATGTAGCATCGCATACAGTCCGAATGACCGGTCACGTTGGAGGAACCGTTGGTCAGCGCCCTGCGGGAGGATAAGCAGGGCACCTTCGCTGGATGAGAAAGTGAACCTATAGTCGGTCCTGCAGCATGAAATAATTGCATTTCAATTATATTCATCGCGAGGAATTTCGCTTTAGAGAACACACGGTTGCCCTTGAGGACTGGTTGTTACTGTTGTGACAGAGGTCGACTTGATAGCCTCTCCAGTATCCTCTCACCAAGATACGTAGCGATGTCAGCCTCATCAAACGAGATGGGTCGGAAATCTCTGGGGAGCGGCTTGTCTCAATGAAGGCCACGATCGAGGGGAAGGGTGATGTTGAAGAGGACTTCAAAACAACCTCGCTCGGGAACAACATAACCGACACCTCCGATTTTGAGTCCATGCTCCTGGTAATCCTTCGGAAGTTCGGCCTTCAATTCGGGCATCCATAAGGGATATCCACGATGCGAGCCGAGGTGCCTGGCGTACACGTCCTGCGGATCTCATAACGCTGAAGAGAATGATTCATTGCGAACCTGACAGTGTGCTGCAATTCGGGTTGGAGGGTTAGAAATGACAACGCAAATTACTGTACGACAAACGCGAACGCTGGAGCGGCGTAGGTGGCTATACGTGGGAATGCCTGGTGAGGGTACTCAGTACTACTCATTGTCATCGATCATCGATCATCTTCCATCGCAAACGGCGCCAACGCCGCAGCTGTCTCGCCTGGGATCCTAATTCTCACGAATCAGTCACATGTCACGAAGATGTTTGGAAGCCCTTCGATATAACATAGATACCTGTCCTGAGGTGCGTGTTCGAAACTGGGTGCAAGAAGGCGGCTGCGGGGGGTTTATATTTTTCCAAAATGACTGAAATAGCAAGCCCGGAAACTCAAAGTACACACTATGGAAACCATCGGACATGGAGAAGCGAGTCGCAGATCTACGGTTCACATTCCCGGGGGCTCAAGTTCCTGTGATCGACGACCGGATTGTTGGGCTGCTGCCATTACAATCCAGCAGCTACCATCTCTACCTCGCATATATCGTATTTCCTGTCAAGACTCTTGCAAGGTCGCGTAAAAACGTTTGAACTTACCGTGCCCCGTTAGGCAAGGTCGAATCCATGACAACGGAATCGTTCCTACTCGACACGGTGCGGGATCTAGTGTTTACATACCCATAGGTTCCGGGAATCTAGAGACCGCATGGCAAGAACCGCCAAAACTATGGGGATAAGCCGGGACCATTTGACAACCCTAACGACGATGACACAATCATGGATGTCAACTTTGGGAGTGATCCCACCAGACTCCTTACCGGGGGTTGCGACTAGTCTCGCTCCTGGGACAGTCCTCTGACGCACGCTGCGAATTCAGGAGAGCTGCCACTGAAAGCAAGGTTAGTGTCATTGCTCAGGTCACATACTTGCAGGAAATCCGTGCGGGGGTGGTGGAGATCTTGTCGATGCATACGTGTACCGGATCTTGTCTTGTTTCATCAGTGACAATGTCAGTTCGGTCTCTGGTGTACGTTTAAATTGTGTCATCTGAATTGCAGTCACTAGCATAGACCTATTCTTTCTACCTACGTCGCTACGTGCGGTTTCTGACGCCGAGACCCACCCAATAGGAGTTACTTGCACCTGCGCCAGCAAGAAATAGTGAAGCCCGTCACGACGCCAAAATTTGTTCACTAACTTAAACGGAGCACCACGTACATTTCAACCCCCGGTTGGTATCGACCCAGGCACCCGAGATGATGTGCCGAGGTCTCGTGTTTTTCAGACACGAACCTAATCCATATACCATGTACCATACAGGAACCCAAGACATAGTATTTACCATCGCCCCACTCTGCTAAGTACCTCAACAAGTGCCCCCGAGGCCCCGAAGCTAAAGTACACCTCAGAGTTTCCCGAGTGGTTTGTCGACGATGAGAGACCCGATCCTGACTGTCTCTTCCAATACCGTTTTCAAGCACTCCTCTCCCCAAGCGGCGGCACCCTGGCATCACGACAGATTGGAACTGGAAATAGTAGCACGACCATAGCATGAAGACGACTCACCTGAACTTGAAAGTGCATCTCCGAGTGCATCGTCCATATGTGAACACCTCTGTGGTGCAAAGAAAAAAAATGTAAGATAGCGAGAAGCGAGAATAGCGGTGGTAAAACGTCTTACACCAAAGTCCCCCGTCGACTGCCGAGGGTGATGCTCTCAAGGGCGATCGGCCCATGATCCATCTTAACCCTCTTTTCCATCACGCCCATGTTGACCACCCTACACTGCCAAGGGTTCTTCTGTGTCCGCGCTGTCTCTACCTTGCCGGGCACCATGGTTGCAGTCACGGCTGCCAATTGAGGAAGACAAGGATTCCCAAGATATTTGTCAAGCCGTTCTTGCACTGTTCTTGCCGTCATGATCAGTCTTCCCTTCTCCGTAGGTTCACTCAATGCCCGAGCCATCGAGAAGCGTAGTGTGATCGTAGTACTGTACGATATCATATGTTTCCTAGGGTCAACCGGCGGCTTCGTGTAACGGTCAAGAGACACACTGAAGATTCGAGTTAACAAGAACTGTAGGCAGATACAAGTGTCCGGGAGAGGTATCACTTACGTTGTCAGATCGTAAGCAAAGTCGATCTCGTTTCCCGCCTCGACAATCGGATTCATCTTGTACTGCGCCAAAACGTTTGCAGCATAGAATAAGGCCGTGACAGAAATGCTGAGCTTCTTCGTCTGTGCGATAATTGCAGCTGTCTCCGCCTTCGATAAGGTGATGGTACGACGGATTAGTGGTTTGGATGTATCCAGTGGGCGAGGTGGAGGTGGTAGGCAGATATGAGGCTAGAGAATTGCACGTGTCATTATTCTCACTAGCTAGGAAAGAAACTGGTATGAAATGGATCGGGTTGAAACATACTGCTGTCCGTTCCTTCTGCTCAGTGTAATAATCCAGGAGTTCTCTTCCGGACGTTGCCCATTCTTTAAGTGGTCCCCCCGTCGCGGTAATCGGGTCGACTGGAAGGTTCTTCCACTCTTCTGACGGTCTGATCGTCACCCCCGTGCCCTTACCCGACATCCATTCGCACATAAGGTTCACTCCATGCATTGCAGGACCTGCCTCCAGCATGGAGTGAGGACCATGCATGTACAGACCGAATTCCTTCCGGTTATCATTCCTCTCATTCGACGTTGTAAGCAGGTAGACCCTGAAGTGAGTTATCATGCCTTTTCCGTCCTCATATGGGAGCAGCTTGAGGTTCGTGGCCTTCACAAACTCGGTCGGGTTCAGTGATGCTCCTCGTTCCTCGACGGAAAAGGCGAGATTCAGCCATGCTTCCCTATCAGCGGATGGCGTATATACCCATCGGAGAGTATCACCATCCCTTTCCATCGTGGAGGCGATGATGGGACAAACAAAACTGTGATGAGGAAGGTTGTGTCAATATTATCAGGAAAACAAGGCATTTCATCGTAAATATGCACACCGGAGTTGATCCACAGCTCTACGAGCACGATCCCTCATCTCTCCCGTGTCGAGCGAAGAGGTCAAGATGACACCAAAGCAGACATCACCCATTCTGTTTAGTTTGCGAAACCGAAACTTGTTCAGTCTTATAACAGCACCTGGAAACATGGGAAATAGTATTTGCCCGTCAGAGCTAATGGAGCGCTTTTGCTTGAAAAGTTCAGAGCCGATCATAAGTCTAGTGCAATCGAAATGTATACGGGATCAGTCCGTCGGTGATATGATGGACTGTTACGAGACAAACCGAGTATACACAGGAGGGTTGCGATTGGCATCAAGGACCCATTCTGATGGAAGGGGCGGAAGCTTGGGTAAACTGGTCATTCCGAACGTGGGGTGCCGCCGATAGTCCCATTATCACTGCTGTTTTTATACTAATTTTCGAGAACCTCGTACCAAACTATAGCAGGCTCGCCTTGTCACGGAACCCCAATCTCGTTTTGGATATGGACATACTGCGCCACGGAACGCGCCGCAAGTCTGAGAGCGTTCCCAGGCTACGATATAGGATGGACTGAATATCATCAGCGTTTCAACCATTGATCAACTTCTTGAAAGTCGCAGCGTCACCCCGCGAATTACCTTGCAGGTCAGCACCACTATTTATGTAATCATCCGAAGCTACTAAATCAACGCTACGCCTTCCAAATACTACGTCCCCCGGGAAGTCCACTCACACTAACGGCTGGAAATGCAACACTCAGAGCGAAAAAAATAAGTTTCGAGTTCAAGGTCGCGACAAGAACTCCCCCGGAACACCTCGTCACTGGCAATAGATGTCCTGATGCATCTTCCGATGTGTGAAGGCAAGTACGTGCATTTATTCCGGGCAAACTCGGGTCGCGGTTCCGGAATCTCATTGGAATGCAGTTCAGGTCGTTTGCCGGGACTCATGAAGTCACATAATCGCTCAGGTTCATTTCTAACGGGATAGTTGTATGTAACCGGGAGAAAACGGTACACAGACATCACCGCCGTGATCTGAGTGTTATGTTCGCTGATCCTCATGTACCCACCCTTTGTCCAGACTTTCTCGGCGCTGTTACGTTACCATGCACGCTATTCGTTTACTCAAGTAAATGACCCGGACAATTCCGATCCTAACAGCTAGCTTCAACAGACTTTGGCTCCATCCATGTCTTGGAGCCAAGACACGATAATCAATGTTCCCTCAGAGTGGATGTTCTAGACTGTTTGGCTTTTCCTTCGCTTTGACCCGGACAACTGTTTGCGAACCCCCAGTACCTCACATTCTGGACGTGTCCCTCCGTTGTTCGTCGGTGGGCGGTGCACAAGCGAAGTCACGTCAAACCATTGACCGTCCTGCGGGTAAAATAATAACCCCCGTTCTCGAGGTAAATAACTCACAATACGTGTAACAGAAGCGTAAGAGCCACGCCAAAGTCACGCCGACAAATTGTTTGCACAGGCCCCGCGGTCAAGTGGCATAAAGTTGAACCGTTCTTCGCCGAGCGGAACTCCACTCATTTCAGTGGTGAGAATCAATAAACGGCAACGAGATGTTGGGGTGCGTTTGGCTGTCCCCTTGGTGCTGTCTTACGTGTTTTGCATGGCAAAAGACTGAGAACTCCTCCGGTGTCTCTTCGCAAGTTGAGAATATAAAGGACGGTAGCGAGTTCTCCGGGCTTTGCGTGACCCAGCCCCGTGATGATCATGTGCGTCTACCTCACGACTTCCCCTTCTAGCCATTGTAATGACAACTGTCTGTTTTTGACCCAGCTGCGATAATTCTATGACTGAAGTCATCCACCAAGACAGGTCCTCCCTCTCGAACACTTTGGATGTCTCGGCCAACATTAATATCGCGTCTAGTTTTATGATCCACAACTCGGAGGATCCTCCTACTGGTACCATTACTTCTCCAACATTCAGAGACGCTGGCGGAGAACCCGTGGACACTGTTTGCCCACCAAGCAATCTACATTGTGCAGAGAAGGACAGCCTTGATAAGCTGGCCCCGTCGCAACTCATCTCCACAGTCACGACAAGGAAGGGGGATCATTCGAAGAAATCACCCCAAACTCCGTTGTTACTCACAGACCAGAGGAACCTCCTCCCATTCAAGAAAATTGTCCCCGTCTTCGCGGGTCCCGCAATGCTCTCCACTATATTTGCATGCGACGCTGTCATTTTAGCGACAGTTATGCACACTATCACTGCTGCATTCAATGCCGGATCGGTTTCATCATGGGTATCATCTGCCTACATGCCCACCTCGACGGCCTTTCACCCGCTGTACGGTCAATTCAGCGATATTTTCGGTCGTAAATGAGCTCTTTGTGCGGCCATGACGATATACATGATCGGGAGCTTGGCTGCCGGTTTCTCAGCGTCCACCCTTCAACTGATTATCTTTCGTGGCAAAGCTGGTGCAGGGGGTGGTGCAGAGTATGGCCCAAATCAATGTCTCTGATATCGTCAGTCTTCGAGATAGGTGCGCTCTTTTTGCTTTCGCATATTTCTGCATGCCAATTAATTCCTTGTATTCTTTATCATGGCAGAGGTTAATATCGAGGTATTATTTCCGGGGCTATCGCTCTCGGTGGCGCCGTCGGACCTCCTGTTGGTGGTGCTCTGGCCGAAAAAGTCTCTTGGAGGGTATGGTCTCCAGATCTTATCTTTAGCTTGCAAATACTCACCATAAAGCAGTGGTATTTCTGGATCCTTCTTCCCGTCTCGTTGTTTGTCATCACTCTTGTAATCTATGTCCTTCCGCTTAAGCCAGTGGAGGGCAACGTAAGGAGGTACGTCTCGATCGCCAGCTCCTAAGTACGCTCTCACACCATGCAGGAAACTCTTGGCGATCGATTACCCCGGCGCTATCTTGGCACTCGTTGGATCTGGTCTCATCCTCTTACCACTTATTTCGGTGTGTAAGCGCAAATCGTTTGACCGAGTGGTTATTTACGTAGCACTGCTAGGGGGGCATTACGTTTCCTTGGGACTCACCCGTTGTTCTAGCGTGTCTTTGCTCCGAAATCCTCGTCGTTGCTTTATTTTGCATCTACTGGCGTGGACGTTGCCATGTTTATGAAGTAAGGCCGTTTTTAACTGTCATTGCCGATCCGTTGACTCTGATGGCTCGATCGCAGTGGTTTCGTATTTTTTCTACGTGATACTATTCGCTGAAATCTTTCCAAATTGGGCTGGGATGCTCTCCAGTTCAGTCTGGAGTGCTTTCACTTCCGGTGTTCGTTAGTCAGTCGTTTGCAAGTGGATCACAGTACGCATCTTTTTTGTGGTATCGAAAGCTCCGTTAATGAGAACGCCTGAATTATAGGGCCTCTTTGTCAGCCGGACAGGAAAATACCGAGTATGTGACAGGATTGAGGTGTCCTTTTCAAAAGAGGTAATGTGATCGCTATTGGTTCCCCTGGCTAGACCAGCAATCTATGTCGGATTCAACGTGTGGGCTGTGGGCTGTGGTTGCTTATCTACGGTCACGTTATCCACAACTAAAGTGCTCCTGGTGATATATATGCTGCTGTCGGGCATGGGCGCTGGACAGGTGGGATCTCTGTCGATATTTGAGTCCGACCGTCGTTAGTTGCTATGTCGAAAACGTTCTCATAGATTCTACAAACAACTACGGTTGCGGCCCAGGCGAGTGTCCCAAGACGTGATATGTCTGTAGTGACAGCCGTTAGAAACGTGAGTCATGCGATCAACCATCCTCTGAGGATTTCTTGGTCGTCGTCAGTTCATCAGGTCGCTAGGAGCAACTCCGGCTCTAGCTGTTGGATCCACGTTTACGTTGGTTATTGTTCTACTCCGACCTTGCTGAAGTAGCTTTCTTTTTCTTGTGCAGAAATAATGCCCTCAGAGCTGGCCTCTCCACCTTATCGCTCTCTCCATCCGTAATTGATGCTATTATCAATGACCCTGCCATTATCGGACCGGACACGCCGACGTCCATGCTAGACTCATTGGGAATGACATCTTCGATGGCCAGCTATGTGTTTTCGCATGGGTACCTTGGATGCTTCAAACTTGTTTTCATCCCCAATGCGAGTTTGGTTGCCCTCGCAGCGATCACCAGCTTCTTCATGACTAAAAACACCAGGAATTGACGAGGGATGACGAAGTGGAACTTCGAGAGGAAGCGTTGGCGGCGCTTCGTACTAACAAGCGACAAATCGAAAAAGGTTCGGTGAGTGAGAAGGAGGCGGTCGTTGGGAAGCAGGGCGTGTGGTAACCTTCAGTTTTGCCATCTGCTGGAGTTGTATTTTGGCTAATGTCGACCAGCACAGCATCTAACTTGACGCTTGGTTATGCACAGATCCAGATCATAGTCTGGAACGATGTCACCGATAAGACAAAAGAGGAGTTTTGCTCTTAAGCGTCAATTGAGCTCGCATTTCCGCCATGCTATAATTTTAGTAATCACAGAAGGTTCCATGTTTTTCCGGACTCGAACATGATCCACAGAGTACATATCCATGAAGGTCCCGAGGTATAGGATTTAGTACCACTCTGCTCTACAAATATCAACAATTACCGCCCGAAGCTAACGCAACCTCAGAGCTTCCCGAGTACCGTTTTCAAGCATTCCTCTCCTCAAGCGGCGGCACCCTGGCGTCATGGGGAACAGTGTAGAGTAGACTCTCACTAGCAGAGAAAGGAAGCAGCACAAAAATACTCGGATGGAAGCCTACCGTGGTCCGTTCCTTCTGTGCCTTGATGAACCTCAGGAGTTGCCTGCTGGATGTTTCCCATTCTTCGTACGGTCCTCCTGTCGCAGTAATCGGGTCGACTGGAAGGTTCTTCCGCTCTTCCAAAGATGTGATCGTGATCTCCATACCCCTTCCGGAGTCCGGACATCCATTCGCACAAACTCGGTTGGGTTAAGTGGTACAACTCATTCTTCGACGACAAACGCGAGATCGAGTCACGCCTCCCTATCAGCGGATGGTGTACATATATACCCATCAGGGAGTATCAGCATTCCCCTTGGCATCGCAGGCGATGAGAGGACAAACAAAGCTGGGTAGAGAAAGACTGAATTAGCTCACGTGTATTCGTACAGCGAGGACGATAGCGCATTGTAAATGTGCATATAGGACTTCGTCCACAGCTTGGCGAGCACGGCCTCTCATCTCTTCTGTCTTGATCAAGGAGGTAAATTTAAGACCTATGCAGTCCTCCCCGGCTCTGTTTAATGAGTAGATCCTGTTTGAATTTATCGTGTCGATGAACAAAGAACTGCTTGCCCGTCAAAAGCATTCGAGAATGACTACATGACAAACTCGGACCCCACCATAGGTCTAGTGTAATATATACGTGTCCTGGGTTAGTCAGAGGCAAATATGGTACGGGGTGCTACAAAACTGAGCGAGTATACACGGGGGGCTGCGACTAGCATCAAGGACCCACTCTGATAGAATGGGAGGAAGAGGAGGTAACATGGACATGGAGGTCGCTCCCATTCCGTTTACAGAGGTACCCATCCTTAAGCGAAGCTCGCTCGGCATTTTGGACAGCAAGCGATTTCGAGCCTCACCAACTCCGTTATGTAGTACAAGTACATACCATATATTGTATATGCATCAACAAAACGGTTAGCCGAGGTAGGACGGGCTCATGTTACTATTCAGCTTTACAGCAGTGTTACTAAATGGCCCACCACGATAAACCATTACTTGCCTTTAGCAGTCTGTCTCCTCTTTGTGCTGCTACGGAACAACAATCCATACCATTGTGTCACCGCTTCCAGAACACGGTCCCATTCAGTGGCCCCCTTCACTGCGGACAGCTCGCACTTGTATGCCCGTCCATTTAGGATGTTTCCGAGAGTATCATCATATCTGTTCCAGTCTGAAGGAAGAGTTCGTAAAATATCGCACGCGTGTATAAACTTTTACTTGCCTAACTCATCCAGTCCAATCCGCTCCAAGTCGAGGTTGATATGGTCCGGGTTCCTTCGCCAGGCTTCGACGCTCGCTGGATCGTGCCGTCCGACGATGTATTCTGTCACAAGATAGCAATCAAAGTATGGGACCCTTGTACGGGGGTCCAGCTCGTCACCTAGCTTGGAGCAAGTGATCACGAGCTGCTCCAGTACCGTATCCAACATCA
>JBBPMU010001068.1:0-10919 GCA_038090475.1 Wakefieldia striispora | reverse complement strand
TGGTATTCTTTCATATTCCATGACGTTCCAGCCAATGGTGGAACTCCCTCTTATCTCCTTATCTACAGTACAGTAGTCACATGACCATACCGTCTGTAGTATGTATATAAACCCATGAATACAGACCAAGGAACTCTAACAAAGTTCACTTGGAGTTTACACTTCATTCTGAGTGATCATTCCCTACACCTCACATCTTACACTTTAACAAGCTCAGCTTTTGAGGCTTGTTTCAGGTACCTTGCTGTGAGAGTCTGTCACAGTCTGGCTAGTACTGTCCAGACAAAAGGCTGTTTTGCTGATGAGCATGTATTGTGGGTGACAGGATTAGCTACAGTAATAGACCACATTCTAATCTTTAGACCTGCAGGTTGATCTGTGATGGGTACACACCCATACACCCATCAGGGGCACCCATGGGTTGTTGAACCTGTGGGTTGCATGGGTACGGGTTTGGACAGGTCAGATATGGGTTGAGGTCACAGCACCCGTGGGTTTACCCATGCTGATCTCTAGTCATGTATGCAGGGAACAATGTCAAATCAATGCATCTCAGCATAGAAGCCAGCTTGAAGAAGCTGAGGATGACATATATAGACATCTTCTATGTCCACTGGTGGGATTGGGAGACATCCATCAAGGAAGTCATGAATGGTCTCCATACCCTTGTTCAACAAGGAAAGGTACTTTACTTAGTACATACTCAAAGCATTTACACCATTTCATAAGCAAAACTTAGCTTTACAGGGACTTTCTGATACTCCCACATGGGTAGCTGCCCAGGCAAATCAGTATGCTCAGGACCATGGAAAGACACCATTCATGATCTACCAAGATCTCTGGAGTATAATGGAACATTCTTTTGAGTGGGATATCATCCCTGTTGAGATCAGTGGTACTTCATCTTCAGATCTTCATCTCCAGATACCCTGATCCTAGATTGATCTTTGATCTGATCTATTTTTTCTCAGATAGGAACAATCCTTAGATTGATTCCATTGTTCTAGACTCATATCAAATAGATATGAAGGGTACAACCCTAGAACATTCTGACAAACACCCTTTTTCCACTATCATGTCTTCTTATTTCATATGATAGCAGATTACTTATCCATTGGCAGATAACAGTATTTCATATAGAGATAACTTATCTCTCTATTCTTGTTATCTTTGCTTATCATCCTATCAGGACATTCATGGCCTTTCTAGATAGATAAGACCATTTACTATATATGTACTCCCTGTACAGTATATAAGACAGAGAGTCTCCCCAAGAGCTCTCTAACCAGAAAGTGAACTTCATTTGCTCCCTCCATACTTCACACCTCACAAAGAGACCACTCCTCCTCTTTGATTCACCTCAATCAACACTAGGGAGTTATCTCTCTCCTAGTGTCCATAACCTCTGCCCTTTCACCCTTGCTGTGTGAGAGCCTAGTCACTTAGGTGATTAGAGATTAAAGCAATCCCTGGTTTGATTGCTTTAATCCTGATGTGCAAGGTGCATGGTAAATTTTTTTTGACTGCTGGCTGAGCCTTTGGATGCAGTCTTATGTTGTTCTTTAGGCATGGCTCTGGCTCCATGGGGTGTTCTCACACGAGGCGAGTTTCACACCAACAAGGAAGAAGAACAGCATAATCAGATGGGCAAGAAAGGTTGCATGCATTCCAGTACCAATTGGAAACGAGGCGAGCAAGAGAAGGCCATCAGCACCTCATTGGAGAAGGTTGTCAAAGAAGTGGGAGTCAAGCAAGTCACTGTGGTGGTCATCAGGAAAATGGAAACAATATGATACACCTATATATAACATTAACTACCCTGTATAACCTTGCAACATTTATCATAATGATATACACATTGGTCATGGTATTTCATTACTGGCAGCATTTATGGGGGTTGATGAAGTACTATAATTCTGTCTGAATAGACAAATTGTATCTATATGATATATGTATATGATCAATAATATCTATAGTATCAGATATATCACCTTGATGATTTTGATGGGTCTTATCAGTTTCTGAACTCATGTATATATTATTGTTAGTTATCAGAGATTACCAGGGATGATAATTAATGTTGCCACAACTTGACTTGACTTGACTTGACCCAGCCAGTGCTGACTAAGTGAGTGACTTGACTTCATGTAATGTGACTTCATGTAAATCCCGACTCCACCCAGTTTGGCTAGTCAATGCTGCCGACTCAAGTCGTTTGTCAAGTCAGATAAGTCCCAAGTTGAAACATGAGTAAAAAACGAATCATGAGACCCTACAATAGTCTAGTACAATACACTGTGAACGAGTACAATGAAAAAAAAAGATGCAGGCATCAGGAAAATGGTGAAGAGAGGATAATTGATTATATTCACAAAAGGGGGGTTGATAATCAATGACAAGGAATTATAATGGATTATCTCTCCTATCATCAGGGAAAATTTAAGGGAATGATAATCAATGATAATGGTAGATAATGGATTATATGGAATTATAATCCATTATATACCCCCCTTTGAGGATTATATAGGATTATAATCTCTTCAAAATTTCCCTGATGATCATGCCAATATAATGCTATATCTTTTCTTCACCATTGTTACGCGGGTGCGGAACAAAGACTTCACTCGAGATCCTTTCATACTTGTAGAGTCAACGACGTCTAGGAGCAGAGTATTGGCTGTCGCTTGTAAGAGAGAAGCCCGTTAGCGAAGAGAGACGGAAGCTGGAAGGGCTTAGCACAGGAGGTAAGTTGAGCAACCTTCTTCAGGAGTGAAGACTTTGCAGGCAGAAGTGCATAGAATTAGCTGAAGAGCTATTCTACTACAGCGGCGGGTATTTATACTATGAGGACCAAACAAAGGAAAATAAACAAGAAAGGAAATCAACAAGATGTGTCGCGTCGCGTGTATCATAAAAGGAAATCAACAAAGGACGCGTAAAAGGAAACATACGCATAAAAGGAAATGCGGGGTCCCATGTCCAAGAAAGGAAGAAGGAGGTCCGTGTCCGAAAGAGGATGCGGAGAGCCACTAAGTATAAATGGAAAGGGAATAAATAGGACTTCCTGGTAGAAGCGAGTCAGAAGTCCGGGGGCATCCGTAAACATGGGAAATGGCAGTGTTCCTGTGTGAAGTCTGAAGGATAACCTAGAAGTCATGGATAAGAGGGTCGTATTGACCAGTATCGATGATCTCCCAAGTGAGGTCTCTATACGCCATGGAAGATAGGTCAAACCAATAGCGATCGTAAGAATGAGTAGGAAAGAAAAACGTATCCATGTCTGTATCGTCTTCACCAGAGAGTTGTCTCCAGATGATTTTGACATCTCGTTCCCAAGTATCTTCGAAATCTGTAACAACCATTTTCCTGATGGGACAACCATTGGTCTGTCACAAGGTACAAAAACACATATTTTACTGTTGTCCGCGCAGACCATGCCCAGGTGTTTGCACTGCTAATAATGGTACGATCTTGCATGAACGAAGACTGTAAAGTAAACATAGTTAGCAATTGCGAAAATGAATGAATACAAATGGTTGACTTACATTCGTAGCGTGCCAGGTTGACCAGTCGACTGGCCTCCTTCGTCAATGTCAGTACCATTTCCTGCATGCGAGGGCTGCAAGGCTGCAACCAGAATAGTCCCTGTTTCCTTCATGGCAAGAGATAGGGTTGATGTTGCAGGAAAGAGGACAGCACAAAGGTAGTTGTAATCTGGTTTCTGTGTAAATGTGAGGTCACAGGAATATGACAGAATCGTTAGTAGTTCTCCTGGCATCTCGGGATGGTTCTCTGCATCAAATGCTTCTTTTGCTGCATGAATGGTTGAGTGCAATGACTTTGATGAATGATTTCGACCATTCATCATGACAATTGGTAGGTTCAACCAGGGCAAGGACCCACCACATAGAAATAACAGGGTGTAGGCCAATGCCTCGAGATCATCCCTCCTACTCAGCTCCAATCTAAGGTGACTGTTCAAGGAAGTGAATGCTGGCATACCAACAAATTTGCCCTCACTCACTGTTGACCCAGGAGAAATATGAATGTGGGATGACGGATGCCAGAATAGCTTTGCAATACTGAAATCAATAACAAAGACTATATCCTTCAAGTCTCCAAGGCCCATGAGCAGGTTTTGCAGCTTGATGTCATAGTGAACAAAATTGTTGGAGTGGATATATTCAAGTTGGGATACCTGAATTCAGGTGAGAGGAGTCTCAAATGTAAAGTAGTTCTAGCTTCTTGAAACTCACCATCTGCAGTCCCAAGGTAGCAATGTGATGAAGTCGAAGTGTGCCATTGGGAGATGCTTTAAGCAACTCATCCAAGGATGGGCCAAGGTTATCCATAACCATGACATGGTAGGGTCCTTCCCTTCCAAACCACAACAGATGAGGAAACCTGGTACCACCTTCAAGCTTGGAGAGAACTTGATATTTGTGTTCTACATGAGTTTGTGCCGACTTGCCAGTTGACAGTTCTGGTTCCAACTTCACCACAACAGCCTGCTTTGTAATGATATCCCTTGCACGATATACTGTGGCTTTCATGACCCCCATGAGCTTGTCTCATCTGAGAGAGTAACTTTGGCTATCCCCTCACCATACGAGCCAGTTCCCAATTTCTCCTTCAGTATGTATCTTCCATCGACATGTGCTATGTCTGCCATCACTGCTTACTTCCATTGTTTGGAACTTGTATTGCAGGTGTCAGGGAGGACATTGATTTCATGTTGAACCATTGGATTACTTACAAGACCTTTCTCGAAATGCTGCAGGATTGGAATTCAGATGAGGACAGATGCACATCCTCACAAGGTAACTGTTTGCTCACCACAAACTCGGCCCTGCAGACTGACAACTGTAGTGTTTGCCTTGCAATCCGACTGTGTGCTAGTGCAACTAGTCTGACCAACACTTGAAGGTGATGTACCTCAAATCAACTGAAACTGCCATGTGACAACGGAGTTCTAACTTCACCCAAATCAGATGTAGGGCCAAGGGGAAGCCTACTCCTGAGAGAAAGGTATCACATCTGTGTGCTGGTACTGCCATGATCACCATGTTGGATTCAGGTTCACAATACTCAGCCTCACACATCATCGCAAGTGAGAACTATTGAAGTTCAAGCCAGTCCTCAGTTCCACATCCCCCTCTCACCTTGCAATCTTCTCAATTGTGCACAAGATGAATCAATGAGATGAGAGCCAAGATCACACCATGAAGTCCATCCACGGTTGAAGGGGGACCACCACCTTATCCTTTTATTAGCAAAGTCATCACTCCCAAGTTACCCAAGCCTCAAGTTCCCAGTTCCAATTCTTTTGAGCATATTCCAGAAGTTATCAAACCAAAATCTGTGTGGAATGTCATCTTACCACCCCCCAGTATAGTGTTGCCTCAGCTCAGCTTCTGGCTTTTCTCAGCTTTCTCATAGCTTTTTGAATGTAGCATATTCATTTCTTCATAAAAATGTAAAGTGTCAGTAGATGAATCATAGCCTGTGTTTATATCTACCACCTGCAAAAAGAATTTTGCAATTTGATTCAGCCAATAGGTCATAATATTGCATATAATTGAGTTATTTTAGTGTTGGCTTTGTTCAAGCTGTAGAACAGCTTAATGGCATAACTCAAGAGTTGCTGGAGCAATCTCTACAAATGTTTAAGGAGTGATAACTACCACCATAGACTACACATTGACCTTGATACAATAGTAATTGACAATAAAATGGGTCAGATAAAAAATGCCAGCTTCAAGCTGAGGCAACACTACCCCAGTATGTACACAGCAATTTCATTCTAGGATAATGCAGACTCATTCCTTTCAAAATTGACAAGAATCATTTGGGCAAATCTTGAAGGGTTTTGGATTGCAAAATGTCAATGACAGTGACCCAAAAGCAGATATTCAGGTGAGTCACTGACTAGTATGCACCATATTTTCATGATTGATGTCCATTCTCACAGCTATTCGGGTGGGTTAGCACCAAAACATTTGAGATCCTCTCGCATCTTGTAGAGGAAAAGTCTCTCCTGCAGAGGATGTTATGATTCCATCATTCTTCAATTGAACTTTTACTTAACGAACCATTTCGCTATGCTCAGCCCTCGAAGGCAAGCACCAACATGTAATTCTCATCACATGACTTATTCACACGACCACGTGACATTCCTCTTTTGGTATGCTCCTATGTCAGTATAATTTCCTTCAGTCACGTGATCTGACACATGTGACCATCTGCGACACTTGCCGATTGGCCGATAGCTTATCTTCTGCTCTTCTTTCACTATTGGCTCTTCCTTATCCTCTTATCACTTTTACCATTGACAGACATTATGACTCAAGATACATGATCCCCACATCATATGATTTCCTTTCCCTTTGATCATTGGACGATACGATATGCACTGCTTGGTCCATGCACGATATGTTACGCGGGTGCGGAACAAAGACTTCACTCAAGATCCTTTTGTACTCGTAGTGTCGGCGACGACTAGGAGCAGAGTATTGGCTATCGCTCGTGAGAGAGAAGCCCTGGTCAATAAGAGAGACGGAGAACTGGAAGGGCTTAGCGCAGGAGGTAAGTCGAGCGACCTTCTTCAGGAGCGAAGACTTTGCAGGGCAGAACTGCGTAGAATTAGCTGAAGAGCTATTCTACTACATCGGCGGGTATTTATACTAAGAGGTACAAATAGAAACAAATAGTCCAAAGAGGAAGGTAACAAGACGCGTCGCGTCGCGTGTACCGTAAAAGGGAATCAACAAAGGACGCGTAAAAGGAAACGTACGCGTAAAAGGAAATGCGGGGCTCCGTGTCCAAGAAAGGAATCGGGGGTCCGTATCCAAAGTAAGAAGGCGGGAGCCGCTAAGTAAAAGAGGAAGGAAGATAAATGGGACTTCCCGGTAGAAGTGAGTCAGAAGTCCGGGGGCATCCGTAAACGTGGGAAACGGCGGTGTTCCCGTGCGAAGTCTGAAAGACGACTAGAAGTCGTGGTAGACAGGGTCGAGTTGACCACTGTCGACGATCTCCCAAAGGAGGTCTCTATACGCCGTGGAAGAAAGATCAAACCAAGAACAATCATAGTGATGAGTAGGAAAGAAAAACGTATCCATGTCCGTAGGCTCTTCACCAGAGAGCTGTCTCCAAATGATTTCGACGTCCTGTTCCCAGGTATCTTCGAAATCCGTAACAGGTTGACCTGGTAGTGTCTCTCTGTATGGTTTGACTCTGGAAACGTTAACCGTGGGATGAATTGTAAACGTCTTTGGTAGACGTAGCGTTACTGCGTTCGGAAGGACTTTTATGATTTCATATGGGCTGATCCATTTTTGTGTGAGTTTTTTCGCTGTATATGGGAGCTTAAGATGCTCCGTGGAGAGCCACACTTGTTGCCCTACTTCGTATGTAGGGGCTTCCGATCGTTTTCGTGACGCGTCTTTGATCATCCGTTGTCTTGTTTCATTGAGTGCTTGTTTAATATCGTCATGGGTTTTTCGACAATCATCTGTGAAAGAATTCTTCCTTGCACTTTCGAACCCTAACCTCAGTTGGTACGTTTTTGTTATCGTGAACGGGGTTGAGTTAGTGGCTGACCCCAGAGAGTTGTTGTGCTGGAACTGTGCGAGTTTGAGCCACTCGCACCAGTCTTCTTGCTTCTTGGCAATGTATGTTCGAAGGTACTGTTCCATCTCTCTGTTGATACGTTCAGTTTGACCATCAGTTTGGGGGTGATACGCTGTAGAAATTCTTTGTTTGATATCGAGAATTTTGCACAGATGTTTGGTGAATTCCGAGACGAATTGTGGGCCTCGGTCGGACACGATAGAAGTGGGCAGGCCATGGTTGCACCAGACCTCGTCTCTAAAAAGTTTTGCTAAATCTAAAGATGAAATCTTTTTTAAACATGGGGTAAATATAACTTCTTTCGAAAAGCGATCCACGATGACACAAATAGAATCGTACCCCTTCAATAGCGGTAAGCCTGTAACGAAGTCTATCGAGAGGTCTTCCCAGGGCCGTGAAGCTGACTCGAGGGGTAATAGCTTTCCTGCTGGTGCAGTTGACTTCCCCTTCGTGAGGGCGCACGCTTGACAGTGATCTATATATTCGGCTATGTCTTTTGTCATGCCGTTCCAGGTGTAGAAACGTGAAATTAGATGGCTCGTGCAAGCCCTTCCTGCATGTCCTGCTACAGGGGAATCATGAAATAATGTTAATAATTCTATTCGAAGAGGTTGTGGGATGAATATTTTGAATTTCTCGTTTTTGTATACCTTTTCTTCATTACAAAAGATGAATCCCTGTGGAATTTCTGATTCGGTTAGCAGTGCCGTCGCTTTTTGAATTTTTTCGAAAAAGGGGGAATATAAGTTTGTTTTGTGGGCATTTACCACTTTTATATCCTTATCAGAAATGACTACCACGTTTGAGTTGTGATTTTCTACTGCATCACCATGGTCTGGTCTTCGGGAGAGTGCATCAGCTTGTCTGTTCTGCATGCCAGGTTTGTAACACATGACATAATTGAATTCTTGCAGTAAGGTGTGCCATCTTGCTTGTCGTGGGGATAACATTTGTGGTTTTTTCCAGTACTCCAGGTTTTTGTGATCCGTCCATATTTCGAAAGTTTCTCTGCCGACTAAGTAATGTCGCCAGTCTTGTAATGCATGAATGACTGCTAGTAGCTCCTTGTCGTAAATAGGGTAGTTTCTTTCTGCTGAGTCAAAGGAGTGGGAGATGAAGGTGCAGGGTTTCCATATTCCGTCCTCGTCTTTTATAGACAGGACGGCTCCTGTGGCTATATTGGATGTGTCAGTTTCAACTCGCATCGGCTTCCTCTGGTCTGGGTAGGCCAGAAGGGTTCCTTCGTAAATGCTTCTTTCAATTTTTTGAATGCTGTTTCTTGCTCGCTTCCCCATTTGAAGGGGGTATCCTTCTTTGTTAAGTCGTTTAGTGGTCGTGCTATGTGGGCGAAGTTAGGTATGAAACATCGGTAATAGTTACAAAGGCCGAGGAAGCCCTGTACTTGTTTGAGTCTGGTCGGTGTGGGCCAATCCAGTACTCCCACAACTTTAGACGGTTGCATTTCTACCCCTTCTTGGGATACGATCATCCCAAGGAAGTCTACTCTCTTCTGTGAGAAGTGGCATTTTTCGGGCTTGACGTATAGGTCATTTTCCTGAAGCCGTTTGAGTACCTCTTTCACTATTGATTCGTGTTCGTGTTGGGTTTTTCCGCTAGTAAAAACCATACAATCGTCAATGAAGATAATAACGACAGCATACATGTCATTGAAGATGTCATTCATCATGTTCTGAAAAGTGGATGGTGAGTTTGTCTTTCCGAAGTACATTACCAGGGGCTCATAGGCTCCCATGGGCGTTACAAACGCTGCCTTCCATTCGTCTCCTTCTTTGATTCGGACGTTATTGTATCCCCACCATAGATCCATGGTGGTGAATAAGTCTGCTCCTTGTAATCTATCGATCAAGGATGGGATTAGTGGCAGGGGGTATGCATTTTTTATCGTTCCTTCGTTAAGATAGCGGTAGTCCATGACCAGTCGCTTTTTACCATCTTTTTTGGGTATGAAGAACATGGGAGCTGTTTGGGGGGACTTTGATGGTCGTATATATCCTTTCTTTAATTCTTTCTGTAGGAAGTTAGCTACTTCCTCCATCTCTGTTTGCGACAGAGGTATCACTCGTCCTTTCTTGGGGACGAAGTCTTCTTTTAATTCTATGGTGTGATCCCACAGTTTACGTGTGGGCATCCTTTCCGATTCTTTCTCGGAGAATACGTCTAAAAATTCATGGTAAGTGTTTGGGACCAAACTTTTTATATGGTCTTCTTCTTCCTTCTTCGTCATCGCCCTTGTGAAGAACATGGGTGGTAAGCGCATTCTTGACATTTGTTGACAGTATGTGGTGCATCGGCCGAACTTGATGTCGCCGGTAATCCAGTCGATTTCGGGGTTGTGGCGGTTTAGCCAATCGTATCCTATAAACATGGGGTGTGTCCCCAGGTTAGTCACATATGCATCAATGAATTCTGAGTGTCCGTTGATTTCCACAAAGACGTTGACTTTGTGGGTAATCTCTCCTATCGAGGAGTTCGTTCCATCCGCGTTTGAGACCCCAATGGGTGCAGGCAATCTTGTTCCTATTATTCCATTAGTTTCGCAGAATTTTTTATCAATAAAAGTGTTCGTCACCCCAGAGTCGATCAACGACCTGCATGAGACGGTATACCAGCCTTGGAGCTTTCTGAAACGAATATTAGTAGTGGGAGAAAGGTGTCCAGAGTGATTAAGAGTTGAACGAATGAATGTCTGAGGGTTAGATGGGGAAGAAGAGATAAAGCATAATGTAGTTGTGAAGAAATTGTTTTTATCAAGAAAAACGGAATTAAGCGCAGTATTTTTTACTTCTGCTGCCACGCCCAAGTGGGTCGCCGTTCCAGAAGTGGATAGGGAGGAGTCGGGTACATGTTCTACCGTACCGTGAAAAGAAATATCGTTCGTAGAATGGGTATCATAGGAGAAACTCTCACTGCCTTCTACGTCGAGTAGCGAAAAGAAAAATTGTTCTGAAAAAGGTATGGATGAAATAGTACCTGGGGCCGGGCTACCCTCGCTTACCCGGACCCTTGTCCTTTTACCGCTTCAGCAGCTTTATTGTCCATTTCTGCCCTAATGCAGTCCCTCCAGTAAGCCTCGGCTTCGTCTGTAACAAATGAAGCGTTGTGGGCGGCATAACCGGCCGGGGGAGGTGGCACTTGGGGCAGTGCTGGGAAGTTGGTCGCGTATCCCTGCGACCAAGGGCCTTGATATCTGCCCCAATACTGAGAGCAGACTTGTCCTTGTTGTCGTGGTTGCTTCGGCGCACGACAGTTCCTGGCCAGATGGCCGGGCT
>JBBPMU010001067.1:0-10922 GCA_038090475.1 Wakefieldia striispora | reverse complement strand
CAGTTAGTGTCATGGATGGGTACCACATGTTAACCTAGTTTGCAATTAATATAAACATTAATGTTACAGTACTAATACAAACTAATATAAATATGACAATACAATTACTAATACAAAAAATACATCAGGAAAACAGTGAAGAACTGATATTCTCAGATAGTAATGATAAAGTCATATAATGATGACAGAAGATAATAATGTCTTATCATCAGTCTCATCACATAGATTTTATGATACAGTTAATTAAGGAATGATGCTGTGAATATCATTCTTTAGACATTCTGTTTGATTTGTGTTTAATTGTATATAATTACTGGCAAACATATTATATGTTTGTCAGTGGTTATATTTCATAAATCAGAATTACATAAGATGTCCAATCAACTTGAGTCTTACAACAGAAGGAGCTTACCACTTGGCATTCTGATAGCTGACAATCTAACTGTATATTTGGCTATAATCCAGGGATCAGAATTACATGGCATGCTCAAGTAATTGCAAGTCTGACAACAGTAGGTCCAACTGCTTGTACTCTGATAGTAAAATTAGTTGACCATAATATATTAGACTACAAGGAGAAGTGACTCAGGGGCAAATCATCCCCTAAAGCCCCTAAAGACAGCTTGGTGTTGAGAAGTGTGCTATCCACAATTATGATGACATGACAATCGCGTCATCGCAGTTGTCATGTCGTCATCACTATCACTGTCAGACAAGGGTGAGGTAAGGCAAAGGTAAGGGTGATGAGGGCATAATTATGATGCCACGACAACTGTGTTGTCATGGTCATCACATTGCCATTGCTGTCCCTGTTGAACAAGGGTGAGGTGAGGCAAAGGTCAGGGTGATGAGGGCGCAACTACAATGACACAATAAGCACGCTATTGTGGTCATCATGTCATCGTCATCGCCGCTGTCTCATCTTCATTGCCACTCAATTATGAGTGGGCAAGCATGTACGATGAGGCGGGCAGGCACATGGTAGGTAGCCCAGGATGGGTAGTATGGGCAGGGAGCCGACATTGACATATGACTGGTCTCGAGGATTCATGGGTTGGCAAGCGGCAACGTATGTATTCACCATTGACTTCAAATTTGAATAGCTATACAGCGCTGAGGAGCTGTATCACACTGCACCAAGCAGTCAGCAGGTTTCCCATTGCATAAGATTGGGAAACACTCACTCAAACCCTCCCTCGGCGAAAAAATTAGCAGATCCAGTCACACTGGCAGCATGTGGTTTCCATAGCTCTTTCACCTCCATTTCTTGCACATTACACCTCTCCTCTTCCTCTCTTTTCACCTTCACTCCCTCCTTGATTTGTATATCCCGGAGCAACATATACGGTTATGAGTGGCCGACACACTCAGGACAATCAGTTCTGGTTTAATATCTTTCACTGACAGAATTTGCCGCTTGTCTAGAAACTTGAAGACAGTGAAGAAAGACTTGGAGCTAGAATGCTTGATGTTGATGGGTGGGTATGAGAATGACGCTTCAGTAGTTGATGGCTGTGATGGCTCATCGGACAAGGACTTGCGAAGCAATCTGGGCTGGAAAGGTAGGATATACGATGAATAGAATGTGCTTGCTGCTATGGGGAAAGATGCAGACATGAGAGAGGTGAGTGTGGTCTTGATTGCTTGTAAGATGGCAATGCACAAAACTTCAGAGACCTCTGTCACACTTTCAATCAGGGCATGCTTCTGAGCCATAGGTCCCACCTTCCTCGGAGAACATGGTAAAATAGCATTAGTACTGTCAGCCATCCCATGGCTCTTCGAGCAGCTCAAGCACACATTTGAGACCTTGCTTATTATCAGCCCTGAGAGCTTGAACTGCATAATGACATTACCTTGTTTACAAGTTCACTGGGGGGTCCAATTGTGGCAGTGCAAAATTTGCAGCCATGGTAAACTCATACTAAATTCAAATGTCACATCTAGTCCAAGTCCTGTTATATATGTCTGTCTGTAGTTAACATATCATACTGTGTATACTTTACAGTTATTCATGTGTACAAATCTTCATTCATCATGGTTCTGGACATGTGGGTCGAGCCTTGATGCCAGTGGAGAGGGGAGGTGCAGTGGGAAGTGGCAGGCCGTGGCACGCGGCCGACAGAATGACTCGTTACGATTGCTTTCGTCGCGTCATGTCGTGACTCATGTCGTAATTGTCATGCCATGGAGTGGCACTGGCCCGCTGGGGTAAATCGACGTGTGCAGGAAGACGACGATGCGCTGACGATGTCTCATCATCGAGTAAGGTTGTTGATGCAGAAGAGGCGAGGCGATAAGGGAGAGGGAGTCTGAGAGCTTGAGGTCAAGCGTCGTGCATCCAAGATGCAGGCAAGAGGAGGAGGAGGGAGGGAGGATGGGAGTGGGAAAGGCAAGGAGGGGGAGCCAGGCAAGGCAAAAGCAAAGCAAAGCAAGGGTGACGTGTTACATAGTGATAAGGATGCGATTACGGCAACACGACAACTGCTCTATCACAGTTATCGTATCATTGTTACCGTTGTCGTTATCAGGCTGGAGAAGGGTGAGGTCAGGAGGGCAAAAGAGGGAAGGGAGGGCAAAAAGGGGAGCGAGGTGTGAGAGGGCGAGGTGTAGGTTGACTGGTTCGGGGATGAGTGCAATGTTGTATCAATGATGAAGTATGTGTCGCATTGTCATGAACAAATTGCTTAGGGTCCCAACAAAGGGGGGGCATTGAAGTTGAGGGGAAGACATAGAGGGGAGGAAACACACACAACACGCTGCATGGACAATGCGACACTGTTGCATCGCTGTCACATTGTGCCACCCTCTCGTTCTCGCTGCATCACATGTTGTTGCCCGGTGTGTGACACGGAACTTCAGAGAGGACAAGGTGGAGATGGGTGAAGTGTAGGTGGGTGAGCCTCGGAGAGCATCAAGTCATGCTCAAAACATGTCGCGTCCTCACGACTTTCCATGGGTATGTACTAGTACAGGTGCGGGTTTGGCGCAGGTACAGGGAACAGTACAACCCGCACCCACAGGGGTTACTCATACTCGTGCAGTTCCCTATTTGTGAACAATATTCTATAAATGCTGTGGCATGTGCCATGGTAAGAGAGAGCCATTACCTGAGGACTGTCTTACACCGGTCACGAACTTGAACTTGAGTTGAATACATGCGCTCCAGTAACACGAGCAGAATCATGTTTTCTTGCAGGCCATCCAGGCGTAGGACTTTGGTCCATCATCTCGACGAGAACAAAAATAAGAGGATATTCCGGTTTGACCACCGAGATCATAACTGCACTGAGGAATAACGAGTTACTTTCATACCAATGGACAGCATTATCAGGCTGGGAGACCTGCAATGTCTACCTGTGTTGCTCCACTACAGGACAATTTGGATGCCGCAGCGAATCCTTCCAAGTCCGTGAGAGTGTGTCATATGCCATAGCAGTGTCCCAGTGACAGGGAACAGAAATTCTGAAGGTCTCACCTACGTTCAAAGAGGGCTAACGGCAAACATAACTTGTAATTATAAACAAGGTTGCTGCCAATCTTCGGCCGTATATTTAGTATATTACATAACCAGGACATCATGGACAGGCTGAACCCGAATTACTACCTAGAAACTGTAGTCACTGCACTCTGATCCCTCCATACTACTCCACTCCGACTCGTACATAGCGTCTGCAAGGACATCGATGTCAGAACCCACATCGTGGATGTCATCTTCATTAGCAGTGGGATTATCCGACTCTAGGGACCATGAGTCCGATGCATCATCATCATGACCTTCGAGGTCGTCAAGCTGATTACTCTGTTCAATAAGGCTCACATCGAGATCCCCCATAGAGTCTGAGGTGATCGTCTCATTATCCCGAGTTCGAATGTCCTCACCCACGCCATTAGCACTAACACTAGGTCTTGAGTATGCATATACGTGGCCAACACCAAAACCCCAGTGGTCAACAAACCTAACAGGATGCAATGTTAGATTGCGAGCAAAGACTCAAGAGCATTTAACTCTACCGATTGATGTAGTATGACTTCCAGTCCCCGGAGTCGCGCGCATTCTGGGACGTTGTATGGCCATCAGGATGAAGTCTCCCTTCTGCAAAAGACGGTATGAGATGGCAAGATCTGAGCACATCTGCAGGGTCAATAAAACCGAATGCATCTGCCCGATCCATGGCCACGAATCTCAATTTGTTGAGAGCGCAGTGCTCCCAGCCCACTGGTTGATCCACTATCTCAAACCACCGCACCCATAGAAATTCAAGGCGTCGTGGTCTGTAATCCTGGGACTCGGGGCTGGTGTAAATGACATTAGCATGATAAATGGCCAGAACACGAGCATAGCAGAAGGTATGACCTCCAGACCCTTCTCCATGTGTCAACAGCATGATATCTCAATGGTCAGTGCAGGGATTGATGGCTTCAGTCTCACGGTGAAGGTCATATGTCGTGTAATTAATACGAAGCAAGGGGTGCCTGTAGATTTGGTTTCCCTTGAAAACCACATGGTCAACATGAGGATAGAAGTTGTTCGCCCACAGGTCTGTTGTCCACTGGCGGCAGAGCAGAGTTACCGTGATTCTCTGTGTGAATCTCCAGGATACTGTTACAAACGCTATTTTCCTGCCCTCAGACATCCACTCTTTTTCGGACTTGAAGTCCAACTATGTTATCCCTTTCTCTAGCACACTCTTCGATCCAGAACAACTACTGTTCTAGGACAAGGTACGCACCTCATGTCAAGGCTGTCCAAAGGATTGAATCCTATTGGCCACCACATTTATGCTTCTTATTTTAATCTCCGGCACGATCTCAAGATCTGCCACACCTCATGTCTTCTTTTAATTACCGCTTTATGCTTCTCTTCCATTCTGCCACATACCTCATGCTTGACGCATGTAGATAACGGCTGTGGTATTCTCCTACATTCCATGACGTTCCAGCCAATGGCGGAATACTCTCTTATCATCATGTAAACACATACATACAGCTGGCCTGTAGTATATAAACATGAATACATCACCCAGAGAACTCCAGTAAAGTTCTCTTGGGTCTTTGTCTTAAAAACCTGAGTGAACATTCCCACATCCTCACTTCTTGCACTTTAACAAGCTCAGCTTTAAGGCTTGTTTCATTAGAACTTTACTACCTCTTTCACCGCCGCTCTAACCAAGCCAGCCTCGAAAGGCTTCTACCGTCGCCACTCTACCAAACACAAGTAGGTGCAACCTTCAGAGAAGATTTATTCGCGAAAGCACTAGGAGACAGATACGGGAAGCTGATCTCGCTTAGTGTCTAGCAGCTCTAGCTCGAACTCTGCGTGCCGCGCCGCCCTCCCACACATCGACACTAGCTCCCTCTGGGAAGCTTTTGGAATTCAAATCCCGGGACAGCACAGGTACATTAGGGACCCTAGTTTAGAGGTTACCACAGCAGAAGTTCAGGAGTTGAGAGTAGCCCTCGCAGATCCAAGGTACCCCGATGAAATCGTCGTCGACTCAGCTACCATCCATTGGATAGCGAAAGAAGCAGGAGTAGACAGGCTAGTCCTTGAGTGGTCGTCCGAGGAAGAACTCCTCACCCAGATCATTCGCATCTGGAAAGCCAAAGGCCTCTTAGTCCCAGGAGGTCCCCAACCTGAGAGAGAACCCCTTTACACCCTCCCCTCCGACGAATCACCACTACCACCACTTACACCAACACCGATAAAGAGGGAACCGTCACCCCTTATCATTCCTTTAGAACTCCACCAAATTAAAAGGGAAAACTCGGACCCAAACCAGTTTATCCCCACCGATATCCAGGAGCAGAGAGCCAGGAATAGAAAGATCGGGACAAGGAGACGTCCAGACGATCAGGCTACATTCTACCAAGGAGAATTAGGCAGACTCAGAGCAAGGAGTTCCCTAAAGAGAAACCCTCGATACATTCCCTATTGAATAAATTTCCCTCATCCCTTCTATAATCCTACGATGTCCCAAACTCTCCGCAACGTCATTGAGAATGGATCAGTTGATGACAAGTTCGTTGCGATCTTCAATGAAATAGGAAACAACCATGCCGAGCTCAATGGCACATTGGGCAACTTAAATGCCATGCTTGGAACCCTCCAAGCAACAGTGAATGCCCTGGCGAACCGCCTACTCGCCATAGAGCAAAGGCAAGGACAGGCACAAGGACAAGCTCCACCTCCCCCGAGGATGGAGGTAGAAGATGAGGATGACTCCGATAAGGGGTCTAAATCAAAAATCGAAATTTTTACTGACCCCGGAAAGTACGACGGGGACATCAAAAAGTTTGACGAATGGTGGACCAAGATCCAAGCTTGGTTGAATGTGAACAGCAGGGTCATCAAACCCAAATCGTACCATGCTGTTGTAGCAGTACTCTCCCGCTTAGAAGGAGCGAAGGCAGGCACCTTTGCCCAGACAAGATTAGCAAGGGGAGCAGACTACAAGTGGGACCTGCTAGTCCAGGAAATACCCACACAATTCCATTCCTCCAACCAAAAGGACTGGGCAACCGCCCAAATCGAAAAACTTTCACAAGGAACAATGAGGACAGACGAGTTCCTCACAAAATTTGAATCACTATACCCCCAATTGGGTATAGATCAATCTCATGCAGTCCGGCTGCTAGAAAAGAATACGGCAGCACGGATAATCGCCCAAATCTTCAGAGAGGGAAAGAGAACGGCTGATCTGGCCGATTACATCACGAACATTCGGCGCATCAGAAATGCACTAGAATCAGTCTCCTACCTCCGGGGAAACCCGGGCAATTATTACAAAAACAAGGATCCCAACGCCATGGACATTGGCGCGTTGGATGACGGTTGGTGGACCACCGAGTCCATACAACAACTCAAGGCCCCTCGAGGGCGAAACAACAACGCAGGAAGCAAGAAATGCTTCAATTGCAAGGGGGAAGGGCACACCCCAGAAAACTGCCCTAAACCAAAAAACCAGTGCTCAACGTGCAACTGGTGGGGTGGCAACCACAAAAAGGGTTGTGCAAAATCCTCGCACCAAGTGCGAGCTACCTCAACCAGTGAGGTAACAGATGCGATTTCAGTTTGAGCACAAAATCCTGGGATAAATCAACATTTTTGGCTGACTGTGAATTCAGGAAACGACTGTGAATACTTACCACCACAGCCGGATCCTCGGAGTTCCTTTGCACGAAGGCTATGATGTGTTCGGGAAAATTTTGGGACTTCCCAATGACATGGTGCTGCTCCGGTGTGTTGGGAGTTGGGTCTTCTTTTCGTAGTGCATCCCTCCGCGTGCGGATGTGCCGAATGCGGGCTTGGTGATGCTCGATCAAGGCTAGCTGAGGTACAAAGACTTTGTGGCTTGTTCTGGAAAAGCGACCTTTGCTAGTACGATGCTCTAGTTCACCCTAAAACTATAATGAGTCCCATGAATGGTAGAACATAAAAAGTGACAAACTAATTGTGTCGAGTACAAGTCTGTGGTACCATACAACCTGATCTGTGCAGCATAATCGCCAAGCGCGTGGAGTTTGTAGGTACTTAGGTTGAGAATTTTTGGGCGACGTTCATTGACGTTGGCCTGAACCTTTGACTGACTAGTACCACCGGTGCTTTCACATGCCTGCCGCCTTCTGCGAGACTCTGCTTCACGGCGAAGTTCTTGGGTTTCGAAGGCCATGCACGTTTCCAATACAAATTTTCAGAGTTCGCCACCAAGCTGGCCGGTGACAATTTCCAGAAGACCGATGGTCTCGTCTGTGTGCATCCTCAACTTTGCGAGCCTGTGCCAATATGCCAGCAAAAACAAGAGCCTAAGGAGTTGAATATTATGAGGCTTAGGCAGGAGACCTGCAAACACAGGGATAGCACACTAGGATATGTCACGACGAATCAGCAAAGATTCCGGAGACATAAATAGTTTGAATAGAGAGTTACCTGCAACAAGTCTTCAAAGTCACATGCAGCCATCCTTTTCATTTCAGAAACATTTCTTCCAAAACGCCGGATCGTACTACGGCCGAAAGTGGGGACTTGGCGATAGCTGCCAATGTACGGTGAGTTCAGCCACAGAAAGAAGAGAGTTGACCATTGTCACTGGCGATCAAGTTCGGAGGGTATATCTCCTTTTAGGCTATCCAAAATCCGCAACAGGTGGATAAGTATCACCTTCCAAACACCAAGCTCAAACTCATGCAGGAGGTCGACAACCAGCATGAGAAAAAAATCAAACCCTATATGGCTAAGTCATTCAGAGAATGCATTCTATCCCAGATTCACAAAATTAAGCTCCAGCTCGCGTGCATCTTAGTAATCCATATTGCATACCTTTGTTGGGACCAACGACTCGTCCTTCAGTAGTGCTTCAACCTGTGGAGTGTCAACAACATATTGTTGCTCATAGATAAATCGACGAGCTTTGTCGACCTTCTTGCGTTGGTCTTCAGTGTCCTTGCGAGCCAACAAGTGGCATTGCGACATGTCTCTGTGAGATGCCAAATTATGTGCCTGATCTTTAGGTATGAGGCACCGTGGACACAGGCATGTGCCTAGATTGCATATATTCGCAATTAAGACCCTGTTGACCAATCGTGAGCAGTCAGATCTTACATTGGCTGATTTTGCGCACTTCTCTGGATAATCTGCCAAATAAGTGAAGATTCTCGGGAAGAGTCGCCGTTTAACATTGTCATAGCAAGTGAGCACAATACCATGTTCATACGCCTGGACAAATTCATCATCAAGTAGTGCCTGCCACTGTGCGTGGAATAGTTCACAACGACAATGTGTGAAGAATGGGCCGTTCTGCGATTTGCTGCCAGAGTTCTCCAGCACAAAATCTTTGAAGTTATCCGGCAACTAATTCCGAACTTCAATGGGTCAATAGTTCTAATGCTTAACTGAAGAATGATTTTACCGTCTGTAAATAAGCCCCATGGATGCAAAGATGCGAGGATGGCTGACCACGCTCATACTTGGATTTGTTCCCAAAGAACACATACACCGGCCATAGTTTTGCATTGCCAAAGGTCGTAAGTTGCGTTGCATCTGACCAAAACATGAGTGCAACTATGCGACGCGGCAAGTTGCAACCAGGCTCGGGAGGTGATTCCTGCAGGTTAACATGTGCTTCGAGGAAAGATTTAGAAGTAAATAGCTCTCCATGTACCCTGATATCATGGGACTTATGTGGAGAATTCGTAGGGTTCGTAGTGGAAGAGCTCGTGATGGACAGGATCCAGGACCTTCTCCCGCATGATTGATACTAGAGAGCGGCAGTAGAAATCAATGGAGTACTCCTTCGGGCCGGGGAGAAGAGAGCGTCGAGGGAATGGGACAGATATGGTGACCGTAGTACACGTCCAACCAGAAGCAAGGTCCAGCCATTCCTCTGAATCTAGCATATCCAAGTTCCCCAACTCTTTGTTGATTGCCTTCCAGTTCGTATCTCCTATATCCTCTGGGCGAAACTCGGTGCTTCCAACAATTTGTAAGAGCTTGTTGAAGCTCCTATTTGACTGCTGGGTCCCAAGGTTCCAATACCAATCACCAAGCCACAGAGAGCTTTCGTTTGGATATGGATGAAATGGATTGTCGTTGCATAAGGGTCGATCCAGCGTAGCATGTTCGACGGGTCATGGTGGATTCCTATGCGAGATACATATTCAAGTTTAGAACAGGATCATAATGCAGAAGCGTTTCTTCATCGTATAGGCGGAATAGACCAAACGAATTTGCCTGGGTCTGAAAGATAGGGCGTGGCCTTGAAAATGAACTCATTACCGGAGGCGGCTCTGATTCAGAGGTCGGTGATGAGGTGGGAGGTTTGCCAGTGGCGCTTAAAGGACCGACCTCAGCACCTGATGGAGGTAAGGGCATAGGCAGTTCAGGTAGCATATCCCTGAAGCGTAGAGGGAGTCGTCAATTCTGTCGGCGAGTCCGGCGCAGTGACAGTGGTTGCGAGTCGTTCTCTGTGGCCATTATCGATTGAACGGCCTCATTGTCCACCAGTGTTGGGGGTTCGGTCTGTGGCAGAGATTCAGTTGGTAAGTGCTCATCAATCTTCCAGGGCTTTACCCTCACAGTACCTGTTGTTGACTAGCAAACGGCTCCTGTACCGTCTCCCGAGTTTGCTCTGAATCAGTAGTCTCCTGCCTGACATCGTCGTCAATGACCTGGTTTGAGTGTGGCACCCGCAAACAGCGCTTCTTGCTTTGATACAACTCCCTAGCACGCTCGAGGGTGCTAGCAAGTCTCTTCTTGCCCCTCGAGCACTTTTTTCCATGCCTCATGAAAGCCCCAATGTCACAGAAAGCGCACCTGCAGCCGGTGCACTCTTGCGAAAATGGCTGTGACATCTGTAGTGTGGAATTAACGCCGCTGGTAGTAAATCCCAGCTGTGTGAGTAGGTGAGTGCTTCAATTGAGCGGTGTCACGGTAGAGTTCTTGCAAATAGCTTCAAGTTGCAGTCGTTATGACTCACGGCTCAATTCAGATTGCTCCTTAGCCCGACTTGAAAGTTAAACAACACTAGTCATACCACATAAATCGAAAAGTAATACACCGAGAATAAGTTGAATTCAACAATAGATAAGTACGGATGCGTAGAAAGAAAAATACGAAGGCAAATCGCACTTCGACTAGTACAAAGTTCGTACAAAGCTCTGAAAGTTTCACCGTAGGGTCACCGGCGCTAATCATGTGGCTTGTGGATTGATATCTGACCGTTTCACTATGTGAGTTGTGGGCAAATCTACCATGATGAATAACACAACCTATTAAAGCAATCGAACCAGGCGATCGCTTTTGATCTCTAATCACCTAAGTGACTAGGCTTTCGCACAGCAGGGCGAAAGGGCAGAGGTTATGGACACTAGGAGAGAGATAACTCACTAGTGTTGATCGAGGTAGATCAAAGAGTAAGCGGAGG
>JBBPMU010001066.1:0-10927 GCA_038090475.1 Wakefieldia striispora | reverse complement strand
CGAGACACATCGCGTTGTGTGTATCATAAAAGGGAATCAACAAAGGACACATAAAAGGAAACGTACGCGTAAAAGGAAATATGGAGTCCCGTGTCCAATAGAAGTCCAAAAGTATCTGTGGGGTAATGATCAAAAGATAAGCCCCAACACATGTCTGATAAACAACAGTCCGATGTCCGTCTGGCTGAATACAGCCAAAAGGCATCACCCAGTGCCAGATCACAGGGACTGAAAGGAATTTATATACTGGCATGGAATGTTCCATCTTCTGGGAATCAGCAAGTGCCACAAGAGGTCATGTGTCTCAGATCATGTGACAAAGGAAATTATTCTGAGGCAAGAGTATACCAATAAGTCACATGAAGTCACATGGTTCAAAATACATGTTAGCAGGAGTCTTTGAGGACTCCTGTAGCAAAATCATTCATAGTGTCTGTTAAAAGTAAAAGGAAGAATAATAAGTAAAGTGTCATTGATCAAGGAAAAAGTACAATTTCATAACACTTTGATCTGATCTATTGTTTCTCAGATGGTTCAATCTATGATTGATACCATATTTCAGAAATATCAATTTACTAATTGATATAGGGTGCAACCCTGAAATATGTATTTCTGACAAACACCCTTGTCCACTATCATGTCTTCTTTTTTCATATGATAGCAGATACTCATCATATTGGCAGATAACAGTATTTCATATAGAGATAACTTATCTCTCTATTCTTGTTATCTTTGCTTATTGTCCTATCAGGACACTCATGGCCTTTCTAGATAGATAAGGCTGTTACTATATACATACTCCCTGTACAGTATATAAGACTGAGAGTCTCCACTAGAGCTCTCAAGCCAGTGAACTACATTCACTTTCCACTTCACACTTTGCACCTCACAAAGGACCACTCCACTCTTAATCTCTTTTGATTAGCACTAGTGAGTGTTCTCCTCCTAGTGTCTATAGCCTCTGTTACAGATTTCAAGGACACATGGGAATGCAATTCTGAAATCATTTGGAGACATCTCCTTGATGAAGACAATATGGACATGGATATGTTTTTCTTTCCTACTCATTACTATGATCACACTTGGTTTGACATCTCTTCCATGGCATATAGAGACCTTACTTGGGAGATCATTGACACAGGTCAATATGATCCTCTCATTCATGACTTCTGACTTCGCATGGGAACTCTGCTGTTTCCCATGTTTATGGATGCCCTCAGACTTCTGACTTGTTTCTACTGGAAAGTGTTACGGATTTTGAAGATACCTGGGAACGAGATGTCGAAATCATTTGGAGACAACTCTTTGGTGAAGAGCCCACGGACATGGATACGTTTTTCTTTCCTACTCATTCTTATGATTGTTATTGGTTTGACCTTTCTTCCACGGCGTATAGAGACCTCACTTGGGAGATCATTGACAGCGGTCAATACGACCCTCTGTTCCATGACTTCTAGGTTATCTTTCAGACTTCACACGGGAACACCGCCATTTCCCATGTTTACGGATCCCCCCGGACTTCTGACTCACTTCTACCGGGAAGTCCCATTTATCTCTCTTCTCCTTTTTACTTAGTGGCTCTCCGCTTTCCCTTTGTGGACACAGACCTCCGATTCCTTTCTTGGACACGGGACCCCGCATTTCCTTTTACGTGTATGTTTCCTTTTACGCGTCCTTTGTTGATTTCCTTTTATAATACACGCGACGCGATGCATCTCGTTGATTCCCTTATTCATTTATTTTCCTTTATTTGTACTTCGTAGTATAAATACCCACCACTGTAGTAGAATAGCTCTTCAGCTAATTCTATGCACTTCTGCCTGCAAAGTCTTCGCTCCTGAAGAAGGTCGCTCGACTTACCTCCTGTGCTAAGCCCTTCCAGCTCTTTGTCTCTGTCACTAACAGGCTTCTCTCTCACGAGCGATAGCTATATACTCTGCTCCTAGACGTCAATGACTCTACGAGTACGAAAGGATTATGAGTGAAGTCTTTGTTCCGCACCCGCATAACAGAAAGTCCCATTTATTCCTTTTTCATTTTATATCCAGTGGAACTCTGCTTCTTCTTTTGGACATGGAACTCCATTCCCTCTTTCAGACACAGGACTCCACATTTCCTTTTATGCATACTATACATTTCCTTTTATGTGTAGTCTGTTGATTCCCTTTTATAATACATGCAATGCATCACATCTTGTTGATTTCCTTATATGCATTGTCCCTTTATGGTAACCCCAGTAGTATATAAAGGGCTCCTCTGTCATAGTTAGCTCCTCAGCTAATTCTATGCATTTCTGCCTGCAAAGTCTTTGCTCCTAAAGAAGGTTGCTCAACTTACCTCCTGTGCTAAGCCCTTCCAGTTCTCTGTCTCTCTATTAACAGGACTTCTCTCTAGCAGGGCAATAGTCAATACTCTGCTCCAGGACACCACTGGTTCCTTGAGTGTGAAGGGTTACTGAGTGAAGTCTTTGTTCTGCACATGTGTAACAGCCTCTGCCCTTTCACCCTTGCTGTGCAAAGCCTAGTCACTTAGATGATTAGAGATTAGAGAGTGATCATCTAGTCCTTGGCTAGTACAATTACTTTATCCATTTTAGACATGGAACTCCACATTCTTATTTAGACATTCAGACTTCTTCTATTGGAGTTCCATCTTTTATTTTATGCACTATGTGACTATACAACCACATTGTTATTCCTTGTTTATTCCTTGTACTATAAATACCTTGCACTGTAGTAGTTAGCTCTTCAGCTAATTCTATACACTTTTGCCTGCAAAGTCTTTGCTCCTCAAGAAGGTCATTTGTCTCACCTGTGCATGCTAAACCCTTCAGAGTCTCTTGTCATAGCTAAGGACTTTACCTCAACAGGTCTTAGTCAATACTCTGATCCAGGTCCACTGCCTAGTACCCTGAGTATGAAAGGTTACTGAGTGAAGTCTTTGTTCTGCACACACATAACAGGTAGTAAGTTGGCTAAGATTGTGGGTGTTTTGCAGACAAGGGCAGGCTGTCAGCTTATCCTTTTCTCTTGTCCTGAGTCTGTGGTACATTAGTAATACTGTCTCCAATGTCAGAATCTTGGCATGGTAAATGAAGATAAGATAAGAAGAGGAACAAGAATTTGGAGTTAGAATCTAGTTTTATCATTTAATTGGAGTCACAATATTCTTACCATTGTTGCAGGCCAATGAGGGTATGACAACTAGTAAGGTTTACTAATGCACTTCTGATTGCTAAAGACAAATGTAGAAACTTAAGGTACTGCAGGTCTAATATATGACCTATGATCTATGAAGGGAACAAGACAGTATCACTGCTAGAGACCCTGATGTCATGGTTCTCTCTCAAGAGACAGATGAGATTTGTTATCCATACTGATATGCACATGTCATCCATATATTCCATTTAATGTGTGGTACTATAGCAGAGGTGATGATGGAGAGGAGATTTGATGTCCTTTCTGTGCATTGGTTTGGGCAAGCAACTCAATTTACCCTCACCCCATGTCATCCTAAGCTCAGCATTCTCTCACAACTTCAGAAGACAATCCCAACACATTCAGCTTTCTTGATCCAAATGATGTCATCCAAGGTGTCCATTCAATCCTGGCATTCTGAAATGGATTGACAGAAGAGTTGCTTGGCCCATAAGTTACTTTCTCTTTTGTTATACAGAGTCTTCAAATAGCTTGTGGACTGTGACACATGTTCATGCAGTTCCGTGTGGTGGCATTGGTCACAAGGGTTCCAGGCATTGGGATAAGTTCCTTCAATCCGACAGTGCCGTGGCGAAGGCGGAAGCGGAGGACGACGAAGACGAAGATGATAGTGTCAACTGTAACAGTGATATGGAAGGGGAGGCGGCAGGGCTGGATAGTAATTCGGAAGATGGCGCCGCCGAAGAAATCGATGAAGTAGTGGCAGAAGACTGTAGGCCGCAGAAGACTGGGGAGATTTCAAGGAGATCGAGGACCCAATCATTCCGGACGAGGGCGAAATACTCGACAACCATGTTCTTATTGAAAGGATACGGGGCATTAAATTGCTGGGTCACGAAACGAGCATATAATGTCGCCTGAGGATCGAGAGAGCCGCGATATGTTCTCTGACGACCAGGACATTCACGTGGTAAACCAAGATAACATCATCTCTCTGTGACAGGACAACCATACCACGTGTCACCTCATGTCACGGTTTTCCAAATTCGCCGACAGTGTGTGTGGGAACTATGACGAATCTCCCCTACCTTCCCATCCTTGATCCCCTGAGCGATGGATTCGCATCGTACTATACAACAAGTCAGTCAGTCTCACGAGGCCACCCCTGAAAGTCTGACAATCTCTCTCCCAGTCACCAGCCAAGAAACCCGATCGTGCAGCAATTCGTGCTGCAGACCGGGCCGGTAAATCTCCCAAGACCATCAACGAACGTCTGAGAATGTTCTGGGAGGAGGCCTGGGGAAACCAGAATGCTTTCAAAGTGACGCGAGCAGGTCTGGACGGCCCGCCTGACTACTATCTGGACTTCGACGAACACATCGCTGCTGTGATTAGTTTTTGCCCTACTCTGCCAGAGGTTGGCAGGCTCTGCATTCTCGAAGAATACGTGACGACATTTGACACGTTCGAAACCAACCTGTACAATGTTTATGAAAAGGGCGCTTGTATTATCGGGCAGCCCGGGATAGGAAAAGTTGTATCTTTCTAAACCTGGCATTCATACTCATTTGTCATAGGGAAATCATGTTTTATTGTGTATGCAGTTGCTGAACGGCTGCGCAAAGAACTCCCTGTCGCTGTTGAAGTCACACATTGGGACATGCCAACCCAGCGATACTTGTTGTTCACTGCAGACGGCGTCTCTGTTCACCGCAGCTTGGATAGATCCCCTTTGGAACAATGCCAAGGGATATGGGCCTTTTCAGATTCGAATGCCCATGTCCTTATTCCCACGACTGCCTTTACGGACCAGCGCGAGGTTCGCACGTTTCAAGTTACCTCCCCTCAGGAAGTCAGCTACAAGCAGTGGACTAAACATGCTGAAGTCAATCTTTATTTTATGGACCTTCCGTCCGAGAAGGACATAGGAAATCTCAGGTGTGTTCAATTACTTATCATCATCCATCCATCCGAGTGACACATTTTAGCCTCGTCAGAAGCAGGAACGTCGGACGCATGATGGCCCTTGCAGAGAAATGGGGTCCTGTCCCACGTACTTTGATCAAAATCCATGATGATCTTAGACCCGAGAATATTACGGAGAACCGTTACGAGCGCCTTGTATACGATCAGGTCAACAAAGATGCCAACAACATCCGAGACATGTTGGCAACTTTGAGCGGCTTCGATCGACCAAGCACAAGCGAAGGATCATCTACGATCTTTTTCGTTCGTCCCCGCCGTGCCGAAGAAAGAGTTGATCGCGAGGATCACGACGTATTCGTTCCAACCCCCTGGCTTCGAGACCAGGTGGTCAATGGACTAATCCGCCGCCAGGAGGGTGAGAGACTTAAACTCTTCAATGCTCTGGTTGGTGTCGATGAGGGTCGTGTATCGGCTGGTGGAGTTTTCGAGATGATCGTACAAAAATTCCTCCCAAAAGGGAAACCATTGTCTGTTCGCTGGTACACTGACTCGAAGCCGGGTCCTGCCACTTCTCTCTCCTTTGGCGCTCTCAAGTCGTGGTCAGCCAATCAGGACCTCAGAACGGCACCCATTCCTTTTTATTGGCGTCCCAGAGAGTCCAACTATACTGGGATCGATTGTGCCATCGTCACTGAAGGCTGTATTTACGCAATCCAAGTAACGACTGCGGTGACACACACCTTTAAGAAGGCCGGTCTTAGTAACTTTCTGGGTGCCCTTGGACCAGACAGAAATGGGGTACAAATAAAATTCCTCGCGATTGGTTACCTGACGACGCAAACGAAGAGTGTTACGAAGCATTTGATTCGCGAGTTGGGGAAGGAGGAGGAACAAAGGGTTCGTGAAGTTGGCGGAGTGACTTTGAATGTTGATGTGGTTTCAGACAAATGCATGGTGAGTTATGGACGCCCTATAGTATCGAGAGTTGCATCCTCATGTGCATTCATTATTGAACTGTAGGGTTCACGCGAGGAGCACGAAGAAACCCATGCCAATGAGGAAGCGATGGATACATCCTAAAACACAATATTTGCGACTAGATGTGCGAACTAGTTGGAGCACTTTCACGCTTTGCACTGGTAAAAACGTATGTTGTACTGTATGGGAAAGTAAATTTCGAATTTGCGAGCAAGACACTACGTAATTCGAGGGATGTTTTCATCTTCCACAAATACTGATTTCTATATTACTACTCTTGTAGACCAACGAACACCGGGCATGACGCCAATTTAGAAACCCATTGCTAGCGCGCACATTCAACGTCGAACAATCACATCGCGGGAATGAAATGCCTGCGTCTGCGCCTCTCTAGATGTCGTCAGTACGGATCTTAGCCATACACTCACCAACTGGGTCCCAAAGGATATTTGGTCCCGGTCGTACAAAGCGAATTGCGCTTGCGATGTGGACTTAGAAACAATCAACGATGCGGATGACTCAAACACCACGTTGTAGTACAGTTCGAGACCGCAGAACGGAACGTTTCGACAGCGACTAAGACCAAAGGGAAGAAAAACAGCACCGTCAGCATTGCCAGAGAAATCCCGGGCGAGGAGCGCCCAGAGCCACGGTTGGAAAAGGGGCAGACGGGTTCACCCCGAAATGGTTGTCTGTGGTCTTAATCTCTACCTCCCCAAGTTCGGTGACCGTCCTATGATGGATGCGCAATTCGTTCTCCAATTCAATTGGACAAGTTGGGTGATTGGGAAAGTAAGACCGGGGAGCTGAAAGCGTTCAAGAATGGTAAAGGAAGTTCACTGAGCTGGTGGTGCGACCAGTGCGACCGAGATGAAGTCGGTCTCCGGCAAGGACGATCGCATTGTGGTATCGACAGAACAAGCTGGTCGTAAACTATGGACTCGGTGTTGTGGTCTCCTACGATAAACGTGGCCGTCCTACAATGCAGATGGTTGTTTTTGCGGTCCCAGACAATCGATCAGCTGTCGGCTGGAGTGACAATCTGTAAATCGGTAATACAGGCGATCCTATTCGGTCATGTAGATGCGGAGACTCACGTTCGGGTGTGGTAGCCGCGAACAAGCGCCCGTCGTGGAGTCGTTACAGAGTTTGTACCACTGGCGGGCCGCCCGCCTGGCATGGTAATATATGGTGCGATAACGCGTTATCTTGTTATACGTGTTCATCAAACATGTCTGCACATATCATTTCGCGTGGAGCATCTCTAACGCTCAACTGCAAGATCCCCCCCGCCGACGCAGTTTCACAAACAGAACGCTACAGAGGAACCTCCCGAGGTCGAGGTCTAACAAAGGTTCGTAGTCGCATAGAACTGAGTGGGTGCGAGGCACGAACAACAAAAACAAACGCAGCCAACGATGCCAAGTTTTGATGCGAGAACAAGACGTAAAAAACAAAAACCCATCTAGCTTCAAAAGTCATACCCCTCCACCTTGAATGTCTTTCCGTACTGCAAATACCTATCCATGATCTTGAGTATCCCGTCTGGGAGACCCATGCTAAGCAGCGTGAACGCAATCTTGGCATGCCCGTGAATCTGACCCAGCTTGAAAAACGACCACGCTATCAACGCTGGGTACTAGGACGCGTCAATGGTAACCCCGTCACATACAACACCCCCACTCACTGTCATCTCGGTGTAATCTGGGTGTTGATACGCGGCGACAAGCACCCGTTTCGGACTTTCCATGCAGTGCCTTTGGAGAACCACACTGAGTTGTCCTCGATGGCGTACGTGGGCGAGTTGATGTAGGCAGCAAGCAAGGTGGAGGAGCTTGCCTTGACACTCAGATCAGTAGATCACTACTTTTCCCACACTTGTCTCTGTACACTTACACATCTGTACTGATAGTCCCATAAATTTGCACAGAAGCTTGGATATACATATATTAAGATGGTCTCATAAAATTTTTAGCACTTAATACTGAAATTTTCATGTTAGATTACCCCTGTTTTTGCTATCAAGCAAGTTTGGAGAAGGGGACCTTTTGTAGAGGGCTGTCTATTTCTGTCCAAAGGGAAAGTGATTTGCTGATAGACTGGAGATAAAGTGGAAGGAGCCAATTGCCAACTTGCCAACTTGGCTTTGTCCAGAATGCACAAGATTACCAAAACTGAAACTGTCAAGATCAGTGGTATTTCATCTTCAGATCTTCATCTCCAGATACCCTGATCTTAGATCAATCTTTGATCTGATCTACTGTTTCTCAGATGGAACAATCATTAGATTGATTCCAATGTTCTAGACTCATATCAAATAGATATGAAGGGTGCAACCCTAGAATGTTCTGACAAACACTCTTGTCCACTATCATGTCTTCTTATTTCATATGATAGCAGATATCTTATCCATTGGCAGATAACAGTATTTCATATAGAGATAACTTATCTCTCTATTCTTGTTATCTTTGCTTATTGTCCTATCAGAACACACACAGCCTTTCTAGACAGATAAGACTGATTACTATATATGTACTCCCTGTACAGTATATAAGACAGAGAGTCTCCCCAAAGAGCTCTCTAACCAGACAGTGAACTTTGTTCGCTTTCCCCCATACTTCGCACCTCACAAAGGCCACTCTACTCTCTGATCTACCTCGATCAACACTAGTGAGTCATTCTCCTCCTAGTGTCCATAACCTCTGCCCTTTCACCCTTGCTGTGTGAAAGCCTAGCCACTTAGGTGACTAGAGATCAGAGTGATCGCCTAGTTTGATTGCTTTAGAAACAACCAAACCTTTACAGGTCAAGTTATTCAAGGCAGAAGGACAATAAGAGTGAATCAAGCAACTAGAGAGGCTTGGAGAATCTCCAGAAGGACAAGACTAAAGAGAGTCACAGTGAAGAACCCTTTCTAATCTCTCATACTGAGGGATACAAGGTTTGGCACTACTATGAACATGGCAGAGTCCAATGAACATGGCCAAGAGCAGAGTTATTGATATGAAGTAGAACTAGAACACACCAGAGAGCAAAGAAATACAACTCCCAAGGGCAAGACCTTCAAAAGAGAGGGTGTAGAGGGGATAGGATGCCTTAAGACAAGGAGTCTTTCCTTAAATCATTCCAAGGTGAAGAATAATCAAGTGAATAAGACTGGGGAGACCAGTTGCACTCTACTCTACTTAAATAGTGTCTGGCAATAGTGCACAGACCAAGTCCATAGAAGGAATGACTAAGTGTGGTAAGTAGTGATATGGAGATAACAAATATACTGGCCAATAGTGAAAGAGTCTCTGAAGATAAGTTATCAGCCAATAGCAAACAGTCACATGATGAAGGTGAAGGAACTGACACTGAAAGGTAAACAGAGAGAGTAAGACAGGTTGACACTTGCCTTCTAGGGCTAAGTGTAGTAAAAGTTAGATAGAAGTGTCAGTTTCATAACAGTTATGGGTGACAAGTGAGGAAAATGACTCACTAGTCAATGATCAAGGAAGTATGAAGTAAGAACTGGTGGAGGAGTGAATCTAAGGATTGAATTCTGGCTGGGGGGAATGAACATCTGAGTCCATTATATACAGGTATGAGGTTCTTAACTACCAATGAAAGAGGAGAGATATGAATGATAAGAGATAAGGATGAGTCATGGTAAATGACTAAAGATACAGTGAGCAACAAAACCAATGTAATGTTTATAGCATTTTGATTGAAGCACAAATATTGAGAGCCCTGTTGATGCTAGACTCCCTAATCTGAGTACCATTGGAAAGCCCTGATAAGGGGCTCTCAAATCATATATGGTTTATTATGTAATTCTTATTATATCAGGAAATATTTCAAAATTAGTATGAGGTACTCATTGCATAAGTTTTGTTGCTGACACTCTAAAGTATTCAAAATATATATTGCAAGTGGTTATTACATAAGCAATGGATCATGTGACATGTAATAAGTTCAACATGATACAAACAGACACATACACCATCACTTTGTCCACAACCACCATCATGAAATCCCTCTCAGTTGATCAAACTCACCACATCATTGTTATGATTCATACATTGGACCCATCTATTTTTCAAAACTTTACAAACTTTCACTATGAATGTCCTTGAAGACATTTGCTCACCTGTATTTCTAGTATACCCATTCCTCTTTTTCAAGTTCCTACTGCAGTTCAGACTTCATATCCTTTCTGTTATATGACCTGTAGCATGTGACCACTAAAGTCACTTGATGAGTTTGGGATTGTCATCACCTGCCTCCTGGGTCACAAGGTTAAACTGATCACCTGACCTATGGTCCATCTGCATCTAGGTCTTGACTTTTGTGTTCAGTCTATTGCATTGGCTCTATGTGTTTTGGGGTTGCAGTCCTTTGTATCTGCCTCATGTTTCCTTATCTTCTTATCTTTTCATTTGTCATTTCTGCTTATGAGTATACCTGATCATGATCATATCAGAAGGTGCATGCTGCGATCATGCTGCACAGTTTGTCATTTCTATTTACTCATGATATGTTCCTATTGGATGAACATTTCCTGTTTGGATTTACTTGTACTCATACTGGGTGGACCTACCAGATTAGGATACATACAGCTTGGTCTGTGCATGGTGGCTGTGCACATTGCCAGACACTATTTAAGTAGCACCCTCATGTAGATTAGTTTCCTTTAGTCTTATTCATTTGGAGTTTCAGCTATATCAAGGGCCATCTCTTTTAGAATGACTTCAACTAGTGTTGCCTCAGCTCAGCTTCTGGCTTTTCTCAGCTTTCTCACAGCTTTTTGAATGTAGCATATTCATTTCTTCATAAAAATGTAAAGTGTCAGTAGATGAATCATAGCCCATGTTTATATCTAC
>JBBPMU010001065.1:0-10942 GCA_038090475.1 Wakefieldia striispora | reverse complement strand
ACGTGTCAGTTCAAGGTTTCGATACGTAAATGTTTTCTCGTACCAAGCTGACGTAGACTATATCCTTCAGTGTGCGCATGGGAAGCGTGTATCCAGCGAAGTAGAGCGTAGAGTAATCCGACACTCCTGAAGGAACATAAATAAATGCTTCTAAAAGTTGTCTCAAGGATGCTGCAACATAGATGGTGGCCAGCACGAAGAGCACGGTGGATGTCGACACGAGAATCCTGATAAGACGAGATATGTCACAAGCTAGCAACGAAGAACGAGTAAAATCACCGTCGGCTGCCAGCGGAAATGCTCCCAATTCTCGACATGAGCAAGTACATGCACATCCCATACACCATACAGCTGAACGAGTGACCACTTGGTTCAATTTGTGCGTGTCATCCGATCGTGAGGAACGTACTTCAACCCTGGATTTCAACCGTGGCGATCACGAAGTTTAAGTACGACCGAAAACAAATGTTTCTAACACGTACCATAGAGAACGGTCTCCATCCAGATGGAGATCAAGGATATCTCACCCATCGGGGGGAGGGTGTCGATGGCAGTTGCCATTTCGCTGAAGGTGTCCACCGCGGGGATACTGCGTGTGTCCCGGACCCATGTTTTAATACCTGTGAACGCCAACGTAGACACAGCACCACGGAAGCGGCCGCGAAGCAATACAACATGCACACCGCTTGACACAGATATCAAAGGAGCAGAGAACCACTGCCGCAGATAGATATGAAACCCACACTTCAATCACGGTCCTGGTCACACCATGCGACACCTGACCTATTTCTTAAACTGATCCTGCGACTCTCAAATCTACACCGAGGATGATCCGATGATGGGAGTGAAAATGGTAGCCACGCACCAACGCCGGTTGCATGTCTACGGAATACGATACCGCCGAGACCGATATCAGCGCTCAGCCCAAGGGGAAAGCGACCTACAGTGCAGGTTACAAAATCGTTCCCTTTGCAGATACACTAGTACAATGCAACAACTTGAACATCACCTAGGCTTGAGCAAAAACTTTTGCACAGCCCGAAAAGATGAACTCCAAATTCTTCGCACGCTCCCTCTGTTGTATCACACGACGACCGTCTGATCAGCTTAAGCAGTCCCAGGGGATTGTGGTTCCCATTTCATCCGTAGCATCGTCTCTGTGGAAAAGATCGAACGCGAACAGCCCGAGTTCAGGCTCTTCCTCCTTGACTCCACCCATACTACCCTCTTGCTCAATACCTGCGACGACGAGTCATGCTTCCCATCGTTACCCACGCGACCTCGAGCAACGAATTCTCAGATGAAGGGCTCGGATCATCATAGTCCACCGACGGTCGTACGAATATTTCCGGTAACTCTGTTGGTCATTACAGCGACCGATCACCTACGCGTGATCGGCGTCAAACATACATACGGTGGTGACTCGCAGCACCTCAAGTTACAAAAGGGCGCTTTGATCGCGCATCCAAGCGCGACAGGGTTCATGGAAACAAATTTCCAATGGCTCCCTCGTGCCCAAGCGGGGCTTGGGTGTGCCCACTTCGAGACCATATCTGAGCGTCTCGATTCTCGACGGTCCGTTCCGTCATCCGTCGGACAAGAGTACTTCAAGACAGCGAGATAAGATGGTCGCCTTCGCAACTGATTTGATCCCCTCAACGCTCTCTGCAATCAGAAACGCCAAGGAGCAAGTTGATAGCCTCTCTCTAATGTGACACCTCACTCCGTCCGCTTGAAACCCGTGATCATTTCAGCCTTGAAGCTTGAAGCTGGGATGGCTCAGCAATCGAACACATACTAGACACTCCGAGATGCCAACATACCATAACGCGGCCGGCGTGGACTGGCCGGCAGTTCGCAGTACCCACGAAGCAGCAACTATCGAGCAGTCGTCGGTACATGGGAGAGTCACATGTATGGAAGGAGGAGCGGGTCCTTGATCTATGAACGCACCCAAAAGTCCTTGTTATAGTAGTCCTACGACATCGGTCCTACCGCAGTTTGTGACAATGTCCTCTCATGTCAAGTTCGACAAACTCCTCGCGTCATTGCACCCCAGCAGGTCCTATCAGCCGCGACAATGCCACCATGTGCGCCTCGCAGATCGCCGAAAAGTAAAACTCGTGTTCCGAGTTGTGCGGTTCGATCAGATTGTGCGCAATCTCATGTGCGAGCGTAAAGAACCTGCATCGAACGCGTCATAATCAACCACCGACGTCAGTGAGACCCAGTAACGAACCAAGATATCTGCGCCTGCTGTTGGTCCCCATTCTTGACGTCCTGGTCGTCTGTGCATAGCATGATCTCAGCCCTCGTCCACAACGCAGGACGTCGAAACGGTACTCACGCCATGCCTCGAAATAACGCAGATTGAGGAATATACTCCCATTCCTGTTGAACGCGATCAGTCCCCCAGCCATATCACAAAACACATGCAACGAGGTCATTGGAAGGTTGTATACCCGAGCGAGCGGCGTGACGACGTGTATGAATCGCGCGAGCGGATCACGCATGCGCATCATAAATGTCTCGCTGTCAGGAACGTCTGTTCAATTGGTGATTCAGTCGCACTGTCGTCCTCCATTTCAGCAAGCATGCCGATCTCACCTTTGGTGACAAAGACCCTCACGTCGCCCATTTTCCCTAGTCAGACAGTCAGACATCGGTCTCGAGGCATGGACCACCGAACTACCGAGTAATTCCAGGTTGCCAATCTGGGCAGACGTATCACAATACCCTTCGTTCAACGATTCCTTCACGATCTCCATCTGCTTGCGGTTGTGGAGTAGCGTCCCTGCTTCAGGCTTGCAAGCCTTGATCGCCATGTCCACGTTAGCACCTGACAAAATAATCCTTTAGTTCACACCGAACAGGACCACGTTCACGTCACCCACGTATGTTGCTTTGAGGTGTCACGTGTCGCGTGTTCCTGTCATACAAGCATCAACGAAAACATCCACTGGAGACACAATTCAGGCGTACTGTGGAACCTGAGGAGACGGGGTTCTAACCAGCTCTGAAGTCGATGGGACATGAGATATGAGCTTGCGTCGCAGGTTTTGCAACGCGCTGCCAAATGGGTAGACATTGTTGGTAGGTTCGGGAGTCGAAGGGGAAGTCGGTGGGCGTGTGATCACCGGTTCGTTCGGAGATTGTTCTGGGACACTGGGCGTCGGCGTCCGTGGTGGGATTGCAGGGGCAGAAGAGGGGCCAGGTGCAGGCTCCCAACCGCCGGGTAATCCAGGGCGCCGCGTGGGTGACTTGGAGCGCGTCGCAGTAGAGTCGGGAAGACTCGCCATGTGAGGTTCTGGCACCACTGGCTGAGGGACATGAGTCATCGAAGAATTGGAATCCTCTGGTCCTATGTAACGGCTTCGTCTCGCCTCTTCCGCCAGCTTCCTGTCTTGTTGCTGTTGCTTGAGGATCTTGTCGACTGAAAGACGGACGGTATGGATGAGTCACGAGGGCAAAGGTGTACACGATACCGACCATTATAGCCCCTTCGCTTCAGTGCCTTCAGATCAGTCGAAAGAATCGTCATAAACAACAGCGCATCGTTGACCTTTGCTTTCTCGAACAGCAACCGACACAGAGACGTCGCAACTCTGATCACACAATTCAGCCCCAGGATAAATCGATGAACGACGAACGACAGCAACGTACTCATACATGTCCACCTGTGCACTATTAGAAAGCCACAGCTCGATCGGACCTGTACCGGCACGCTTCGCTGCTGCGGATGCGTCCAGCGTCCGCGTCGTCTTGCCATGTCCGACATCAAGTGTTTTGGAAACGACCAACTTAGTAAACACCTTGACTTTGAAGTTGCTCGTACCGGACAGCCACGAAAGCGAGACCTTGGTGCGGGCGTGGGTGTGCTCGTGGAGAAACAACGGCAATCTTTCGAGCACGAGAGTCCGGACGGCGGACGCTGTCTTTGCGTCCGGCATCTCGTTCGAGACTTTGTACTCCTCCCGAACGACGGTGCTCAAACGTCGGGATCCAAGCGAAGCATAAAAGCCTGTCGGCAACGGAGTGAGTCAGACTACTTCTCCCAAATTTAAACGAGTGTTGGCATACTTTCCAAAAGATCCTCTTGCGGCGCGGCGAAGATAGAGTCGCTAAACAGCTGATACGCGTTCGTATCGTCGGCGATGACGATCTCACTGGGTCTCCGGAGATCATGCAAGTCTTCCCATCCTTCTTCGTCCCATTCCGCGTGCGACATCTTCGCCATGAGCGTCTTCGAAGCCTTCTGACGACGTATACCGAGCAAAATGGGTGACGCCTTCATCTTGTTCATCGTGCCTGCACCAATAGCATGACTGTTGACGGCCAGATTGCGCAATTCTGCCAGGAAACTAAGAAGATCACACTGAGTGAGTGTCCAACAACGGAAGTGATGACAGGGCAAACCTGTCGTATCCTCCAGATAGCCCGTAAAACTTTCTAGGATCCGAAATCAAGATCTCCGCAACCTCATCGATGGAAGGCTCGTTCTTTGAGCCGCATGCGCTCAAAAATCTGTTCGCGGCAGATCCGAAGTCGACGAAAACAAACAGTTTCGAGTGGAAATTGCCCTTGGAACCATCACCCAGGTAACACTGCGTCGGGGCGAGCCATCGCAATTGCTGAGTGCCGGAACCCTTTGCGGGGACGATCGGAAGCTTTGAGAGTATAGTCAATTGGGGTTGAGTAAAACCTATGGCATTCCGTGAGAGAAATGGTGGCTTGGTGCAAGGAGAACACTTACTCGAAATGCGCTCGGACAAAATCTCGAACCACTGCCGTGCGGTTGCTTCGTTGGGTGGCGGCGTCTTCTCCAGCAAGGCCAGGAGCGTCGAGGTAGGGGGGTGAAGCTGTACGCCGAGTTTATTGACGGCAGCTTCCCGACAGTTGTCTTGGACGACTGAGAACCCAAGGAGTTTCCATTGTAGCCCAGAGAAAACCTGCATTCGCGGAAACGGCAATGTCAACAAAGATGATGCATTACTAGGGAAAAATTCTACCTCTGCAAGCTTTCCCAGATGAGGACCATCCTCTCCTTCCGAAGGAATAAATGAAACGTGCCCAAAAGTGTCTGGATTATATTCTGAGTATTTCAACGGGATGTTGTCACACAGATACTTGAAGGCGATCGTGCGGACACTAGCATCCGAAGACGCACACAGAGTCACCGCAGTCTCCAGAGGTGGGAAACGACGCAACCCGAGTCTATACAACAATTTGGCTACAAAGACATCAGGTCGGTTGCTTCCCAATGACACGGTAACACAACGATCAAGAACCGACCTTCTTCCGAGTTATTCCGCCACTTGGATTTTTCGCCCCAAGCAAGCACAGGAAGTTGTAGTTGTCGAAAGATGTCTACTGGTTCATAGAGCTCTTTGGCGTAGTATCTCTGCTTCTTTTTGTCCCCCACCGGTGAGGGACCTTCTTTGGGAAATGCTGCCGTCGACGCCAGTCGGGCGAGTTCCTCCGTGGTCAATGTATCGCGTACTTGAACGAGATAGCCCACCAGGTCTGATATACTCCAATCGCCTGTCTTCACCATTCTATGTAGCAGCGTCAATCACCAAGTCAATAAGCTGCGAAAGCGACATACCGATCGAAGACAAGCTGTAGATCGACGTGTTTTCGTACGCCAATAAATGAAAGTAATTTCTCCATCTGACCCTTGATGGCGAGACCAGAAGGAAACTGTACCAGCGGAAGGTCACCGAAGAGTGTCATATTGGTGTTCGGGAAGTAGGAGAGTTCCGGGGTCGTTAGGCCACGGGACGTCGGAATAGACTTCTTGCCTGCGAGTACCTTCTTCGCCGAAGCGTGCATCTCGTTCGACAGCGAAGACCAAACGCGAGAAAGAATGGTCAATACGCGCTCGGCCCATTCAATCGACTTGGTAAAGTCGTGATCCGGGTTCGCTGACATGATATCGGGTTGCGACACGTATTGTAGCCAATCAACAATGGTGAACTCGCACCAGCTGAAGCTCATCAGCTCAGGAGCCGTGAAGTGCTTAGTAATGGTCAAGGGCATGAGAGACGGGGGAAGCGGTCCATCCGATGGGATGTGAGTCCCAAGCGTCCTGGTGTTGATGAAATATTGTACTGAGGACAACGGAAGTACTCTTCCATCTGTACTGCTGAGGACTGCTGCATTTAATAACTGTATACGGATCTGAGCCATGTTAACATCAGCGGTATCTTGCTTAAGGCTTGTCCACCACTTAAGACAAGCAACGAGTTCGTCTTCGTTGAGAGGGTGTTGACGAAGCTCCTGCAGAACATCCAGAAAGGTTATAGGGGAGAGCATGCCTTGTGCCTGCAAGGCTTTGATGGTGCGTCCACCTTCTTGGATAACTGCTTGCGGTAAAACTGGGAGATGCTTAAGAAATTTCGAGAAGATGGGGTCAAATTCCTTGACATCAGGAGCCCCGCGGATTCCAGCAGACGAGAGAAGCCTCAACGGCAGGGTGGAGCATCCATAAAACGAATTCTCCAGCAGCTGCGACACCTCCGACGAGGGTGTAGAGTGATAAAAGGTGAAAAATTTGAGGACATGGATAAAGCGTTGGAGGAGCCAACTTTCCAACTCCTGCGGTGGACGGAAGTTGTTCGTACCATTAGACTTAGCTGCCCCGTCCCATAGGATCTCGATGTGGGAGAGCTCCAATTCGTACGCCACGCGCGCCAGTAAACCCCCAACATACAATAGCTCCTTGTTCCAAACTAGAGCAAGGTAAGCGGAAATTAGATGCCCATAGGAAGTCGCTCACCTGCGACATTCTTATCACTGAGAAAGGTCGTGTGAGAAGAGACAGGACGAGAATCACGAGACGCTTACACAAGATCTATCGATTCGCGCTCGACAGTCGGAATGAAGCGAGATGCCATATGTCCACCAATACCCGTCGTTTGACCAGTAGAATGCCCCTACGTAGAGGTGTTAGTAAAGGGGAGGTTAAGAAGAGGTCGATGCAGACAATAAATATGTGTGTGTGTCCAAACCTAAGGAAATATCAGCCAAGAATTAATGTGATTGTTGGCGTTACAAACCCATTCAAATCCGCAAGAAGGCCTTGGAATATACTTCCGCACGTCACTGGCTGATTCTTGTCGTCGGCAAGGCTTTGATCATATTCGTCTTTGCCGGTCTTCGCGTTAGGTATAATGAGACCCCATCAAGGCAAAGCGTATAGTGACACCTACATAAATCAGGTCATATTTGAGCCGTACAGGGGGGTTCTTCTTTGTAGACCGGATGAGTTCAGCGGAGAGTTTCTTGTCCACTTTAACGTCCACTTCCGCGGTAAATACAGTGAGAGTCACGCTCATCCCGTACAATTCCGTGGGATCTTTGGGGACCTGGGGTGGTAACGCTGGAGTCTCAGGCTGAGGCGTTGATTGATTCGTAAAGGCAGAAACAAGGGAGGAGAAGAAGCCGCCCTTTGGCTTTCGAGGTTCCAGGACATCTAGCAACGGACGTTTCTCGGTCCCGGCAGCATATACAGCATGCATGACGTCCGCCTTGATCCTGATAGCTAAGTGGAATTTACAGTCGGGACGCAGAAAGGACAGATGAAGACTCACAGTGAGATTGCACGCTTTTGGTATTCATAACACTCAGCTGACTGGATCGTTTCAATCCCTTCGGGAAGTCGACAGATTTCGCGATTCCAGGTGACTTCTTGATGTGACCGATGCAGTGCTCGTCAAAATATACGCCAACGTCATTCAAGTGCACCATGAACGTGATCGAGGATGCGAGAAATCGCATAAGATCAAACGCCGGCGGAATAGGACCAGCCTCTCGCAGCGTCATCTCGAACGTCGTCCACGGGTCTGCGGTTTCCTTCGAAGGGAGGTCACCGCGACGAACATTCAACTAATAAACAGTAAGGAGAAATTTTGAGGTATTGCAGATCACTGATACCTGGTCTTTGTTGTCCTTCCAATAAAACTGCATTCCATGCCCTGCAACATGGTTTGAATGATGATCCCATAGCAGTAAAATACCATACCCCCAGACGAGACAAAGGGATTCTCCGTGACGGAAAACAAACTGTAAAATCCTGGATCCCGCCTATTAACATGTCGATGCGTAGAACAAATACGTTTGCTTACCCACACCAAACGCGCCAATCTTCTCCTCATCGGGATTTCCTTCCGCTAGAACAGCAACCACAAGCATGAGAGGACCGAAAATTCAACAAAAATAGTAAGACCACATACCGATCTTTCGTAAACGTGTCCAATCCTCGTCTCTAAAAGTGATTCCATTGTTTCGGAACGTCCATTGCGCAACCTTCAGTATGAAGTCAATGAAGAGAGTAGCAAACGATACGAGCACACGTACATGCGCCGTCTTTAGATTAGGGAGGGACGATACGTCCGCGTGTCGTTGCTCGTCGTCTTTCCGGTGCAGGTAGGTAGCAGTCTCGAAGCGAATCTCGACTGCGGTCGAGCGAGCGTCGTCTGAGTTCTGAAGGAGCTCCCGGAACACTGAAGGTGGAAAGGGTGTAAAATGAGAACGAGCCACCGACATATCTTGCCCAGATCCTCACCGGTGAACTCGCCGGAGTAGCGCGCAAGGACTTTGTCGATTAATGCACGTTGGTTAACTTCTACCGACTCATCTTGTCCAGTAAGCCACTGCGGTAGTAAGAGCGGATGAACAGGTGAGAGTTCACGTCGTGTTGGCATCATGATACATACCAACGCGTTACGGTCGTGGGCCATCTAATAGTACTAGTCTAGTGTTGGATTCATCGGCACCCAGGCAGCCGAGTTGGTACACCGTGTGCTCACGTAAGCAAGCAAGGGTCTCAAAGAGGAACCCCTACGACTAATCCTGGGTTCCATCGACCCGCACCAGCCTCAGCTGGATCCATCCGTAGGGACATGCCAACTTGCCTCACCCTTCGTTCAATCAGTGTCGACCATCGATCGTCTCCTGCAGCCACTGCCACGATGGCAAACTAGCAGAGCACGAACGTGGATCGTATCCAACGACCCTATTTCACCTGACGCCGACGCTGCCATTAAGTATCAGCCCCAACGCGAGCTCCACCCACCAAGTGTACAAACCCATTGCGTATACATATGCACTTTGTATCTCTTCGGCTGTACTCTATTCGTTCATCTCATGCATTAGCTATGTGGCACAGACAGTTCCATGACTGGCCTTGTCCGCAATGACGACCGCCAACAGAATGCGCTTTGCGTCGGTCAATAGTTCTTCGCATACGTCGTGGCGTGTTGCACGATGTCCATCGTGAAATTTTAGGTCCCGGACACGAACTGGATCCGATACCAGCTGACATCGACGGAGGGCAGGTTCTTATCTCAGGGACGACATCTAGAGGCCGCCTCGTACACGGAACAGCGATTTACAAGGACCTTGACAACGCTCTCACGTACATCCTTCCTTGCACAGGGCAAGCAGCGGTAGACGCATGTCTCGGACTCGCACCACATTCTTCTTAAGTGCGGATTCAACCTCACCAACTGCGATGCGAACAAGAAACTGGGAATGATATAGCATGAATGTATTGAATTGAGGGGATTGTACGAAGTGACAGATGGCTGGTGTAAGCGCAATGAAACTATCAAACAAATCGTAGAGACAACTGAATGACGAAGACGTACTGCGTGAGAGTCGGGAGTTTCGTTTTCACCGCCATCCAAGGCTGCACGCTGGTTAGAACTGGATCGCTCTGGTTCCTCGAAATAGACACCTGATGAAGGACAAGTTGTTGACTGGAGAGCACGACGGACACACGAATACTTACACCATCGAAGACGTCTGGAAGGAGGGTGCTGAGGTTCCGAATCGCGATTTTGCCGTCCTCTTGTCCAGTTGCGAGATGGACGGTATCCGAGGAGGGGGCGATCGAATGTATATTAACGTCCTCCTCGATGACGGGACCAATTTGGGCCAGAGTGGACACGTCCAGGAATGAAATCAACCTATATGAGCGGGTGGCAATAAACTGCCCACTGGCAGCTAGGACAATGGACCGAAGTTCGCCTCCATCCAAGACCTGCGACTTGGCGAGCAGTGATCCTGTCGAGGAGTCGAATGACCTGACTTTGTTGTCACCGCAAATAGCAAACAGTTGCTGCCCATCGTTTGACCGCGCGAGCGGAGTGATTGGATAAGCTGTGACACCCTGTGTTCGTCTTAATTGTGACTGGTTTGTCACCACCGTGGCTGTCAAAGATGGTGACCGGACCCTCGTATTCATAGGTGGCAATTCGGTCTCCATTTAGGGAGAATCGGACGCCGTTGACTGTCCTGGTGAATTTGATAGGTCCGAGTCGTCGTTCGCCAGTCGAGATGTCCCATACCGGGCCATACGCTCATCTCTTCATCGGTGCGCGTCGCAAACCGGGTCGAGTTGGGAGACACATCCACTGCCCGCCCCACATTTCCTCCTTCCACATCATAGACCCTTTCCAGCAGGTCCGCACCCCAGACACTTACTCCGTCTTGTGCACCACAGACTACCCATCGGCCATCCCTCGACGTCGAAATGGTGTTCACGTCCATTCCCGTCCGCGCCACCGTTTCTAGCCTGTCAGCCAGTCGAAATCGTCGAATCCCATCTGAGCTCCCACTATAAAGCTGTTTTCCATCGGGCGAGAATGCGACTGCCCAAACACCCTCAGACTTGCCCGTGTCGAGGAGAATTCTGTTGTCTTACGGAGTTGTCAGCATACTCCAATTCCTCTCAGACTATGCTGCTTCTCACCAGACTCGGCCTTCGACATAAAAAGCGCCAAGGACCAAGGAGTTTCTGTTGTGTCCGTGCACACTACAAACACGATTCCAATTCATAACTATTTATGTAATGCAAGTGCCTTTTCCTACTCAGGTCCTCACTAACAACGATCCTCCCAACGACTTCCACATCTTTTTCCAGAACTCATTTCACTAA
>JBBPMU010001064.1:0-10950 GCA_038090475.1 Wakefieldia striispora | reverse complement strand
CTTTTTACTACACTTCCACTACACTTTTGTGTATTTTTTTGATATGCTTTTACTATATTGTTTACTATGCTTCTACTACACTTTTGTACACTTTTTTGATATACTGTTTTTACTACACTTTTTACTAAACTTTTACAACACTTTTGTACATTTTTTGATACACTTTTATTATACCTCTAGTCTATCACACATTTACTATGAATACTATAACACTAGTATCATAGTAATTGATGCGAAGCGTCACTCAAACAAACAAAAGAGGAAATAAGAGCGAGCACACCGGGTTCTAAGGATTTCCTGGCAACGAATGCAGCGACGAGTGAGTTTTGGAAGTCGTGCAGGGGCAGAATGGTGGTGATGAAGGAGGTCCAAGTGAGTCGAGGAGAATATCCTTAAATCACACCCTTGGAAGTATGATCAAGTAGATAAGACTGGGGTTACCAGTCACAAAGGGACTACTTAAATACATCTGAGTATCGTGCATGGACCAAGCAGTGTGTATCATATTGTCCAATGATAAAAGAGGAGTGAGAATCATACGATGTGAAGATCGCATATCTTGAGTCATAGTGTCTGTGTCAATGAGAAAAAGATAAGAGGATAAGGAGTAGCCAATAGTGAAAGAAGAGCAGAGATGAGCTATTGGCCAATCGGCAAGTGCTGCAAGTGGTCATGTGTGTCAGATCACGTGACTGAAGGAAATTATACTAACATAGGAGCATACCAAAAGGGGGATGTCATGTGATCATGTGAAAGAGTCACATGATGAGAATTACATGTTGGTGCTCGCCTTCAGAGCTGAGCATAGCAAAGAGGTTCATTAAGTAAAAGTTCGATAAGGAATGATGCGAATCATAACAGTAATTATAGTGTTCATAGTTGTTGTTACGTGAGTGCGGAACAAAGACTTCACTCGAGATCCTTTTGTACTCGTAGTGTCAGCGACGACTAGGAGCAGAGTATTGGCTATCGCTCGTAAGAGAGAAGCCCATCAGCGGAGAGAGACGGAGAACTGGAAGGGCTTAGTGCAGGAGGTAAGTCGAGCGACCTTCTTCAGGAGTGAAGACTTTGCAGGCAGAAGTGCATAGAATTAGCTGAAGAGCTATTCTAGTACATCGGCGGGTATTTATACTACAAGGTACAAATAGATATAAACAGACGCGTCGCGTCGTGAGTATCATAAAAGGGAATCAACAAGGGACGCATAAAAGGAAACATACGCATAAAAGGAAATGCAGAGTCCCATGTCCAAGAAAGGAATCGGAGTCCCATGTCCAAGAAAGGAAAGCGGAGAGCCGCTAAGTAAAAGAGGAAAGATGAATAAATGGGACTTCCCAGTAGAAGTGAGTCAGAAGTCCGGGGGCATCCGTTAACGTGGGAAACGGCGGTGTTCCCGTGCGAAGTCTGAAAGATATCTTAGAAGTCGTGGTAAAGTGGATTGTATTGACCACTGTCGACGATCTCCCAAGTGAGGTCTCTATACGCCGTGGAGGAAAGGTCAAACCAATAGCGATCATAAGAATGAGTAGGAAAGAAAAACGTATCTGGGTCCATATCTTCTTCTCCAGAGAGCTGTCTCCAGATGATTTCGACGTCCTGTTCCCAAGTATCTTCGAAATCCGTAACATTAGATCCCCGGTCGGAAGAATGATTCACCGAATCATTATCTTCAGATGCGCTCGTCGTCGAAATCTGGCTGAGCATCATCATTAATAAATCATCGGGTCCGGTGGGGGAAGCGTTGTCTGTCAACAGGGCAGTTCCAGGAAAGGTGGCCTGGGGAGGTTCGAAGACAGTGGGTGCATTGGTAGTGGGGGCATCCAGACTGGAGGTGTCTGGAAGATCCGCAACGATAGCAAGTATGGTGGCGAGGAAGTCGTCGATGGACAGGAGGGGGGACGGGGACTGGCACGGGGGACTCGGAGGGGGAGGAGACCGGTTCCGTGAGCTCAGCGAGGGTTGTGAGAAATTGTCTAACCTCGTTAAGATCGAGTTCGACATCCGGAGAGGATGAGCGAACACGTGTTCCGGGTCCAGGAGATCCCAAATGGGGTGCATTTGGTCCAGGCGTGGGTCGTCGGGGAAGAGATTCACCGTTGGGAGAATATGGGGGAGGGGCGGCATTAAGAGAGGGTAGGGTAACGTTGTCCAACTCATCAGGTCGGATGGGGTAGGTGGGGACGGGGGTGGGTAAAGGAGCTCGGGTAGAGGGGTAGAGACGCGTAGTTCGTCCCAGAGGGTGGTTCGAAGGGAGCTCGTGGGATGAGATATAGTCCCGTCATTGGAGAGGAGAGAGACTGATGAGGGTGGTTCGGAGGAGGGGTTGGACATGGTTGGAAGGCAGGGTATGGATAAGGGTTCCGAACCCAAGGTGGTCAAGGGCATCGAGTATAATCCCTCCGGTACCCTGTATGGAATAGGAGAGGGCTGCTGCCCAAGATTCTCCAAGTTGGATCAGAGAACGCTGTTGAATCTCGGACGAGAGAGTCGTGTTTCGGAACGCCTGGATGAGGAAGGGGATGACCGTCGTGTAAGGGGATAGGGGAAGGTTCGAGAGTGGGACAGCGAGTGGTGGGGAGGAGAGGATCGAGGCATAGAATACGTTTCGGTGAAAACGCGGAAGTCTATCTAGAAAAAGGGGAATAGGATCTAAAGTGGAGAGAAGGGCGTCAAGGGGAATGTCCAAGTACACCGGTGGGGAGCCCGGTAGGGCAGAGGGCATGGAAGGGGAGAGAGAAACGTGAGACGAAGAGGAATGAGAGTGAAAGGACTCAAGAATCGTTCCAACCGTCCACCTCAGCCGTCCAGCCAGAGTAGGTGGCGCCGGTGGAGTAGCGGAGGACAGGTGTGGTGACGTCGTGAGGGGAGACGATTCCAACAGAGATTCCATTGGGAGTGATGTGGGCGACGAAGAAGAGGGAGTCGCGGGAATATTGAACTTTGAGGGCGAGGGCGAAGATGCAGTAAAAGAAGAGGACAGTGAGGGCGGAGAAGACGAGGAATATGATGAGGGGGAAGGTGATTTCGGTCATGTAGAGGGAGGGCGGAACGAGGGGAAAGCCTTGGGACGGGAGGCTTTATATAGGTTGAGGATAGTCTTGGCATTTACCAAATTGGAGGGCGGTTCCCACGTATTGTCGGAAGATGGATAGCCTTTCCATTTGATAAGGAACTGCGGATTCTGTGCGGAACCCCGATGTCCCATGATGGCTTCGACTTCGTATTCTTCTTCTGATCTGAGAAGGTCCGGTGGTGGGCATGAGAAAGAGGGGCTGTGCTTGTCGGTTTCTCAATAAGGAGTAAGAATGGAGGTGTGGAAGACATCGTGTATCTTCCAGGTAGGGGAAAGTTTGAGTCGGTAGGAGATGGGAGAGAGTACTTGGGTAATTTCGAAGGGACCTTCGCGTCGAGGGGAAAGTTTCTGAGAGTGGTAGCCAAGTTTTAAGTTCTTGTTGTTGAGCCAGACCTTCTGACCGACTTTCAAGGGGTAAACTTGGTGGTAATGCGGGATTTCATGTCGTCCTGTGCCTTCTGATGGGCGGCCAGAGCTTCTGTTCGGGCTTCGTCGAGTTTGGTAAGGCGTTGTTCGGCGGCTGGAACGAAGGTGGTTCGTGAGAGTGAAGGATATGCACAGGGTTCATAGCTGTACATGAGGGAAAATGGGGATTGGTTGGTAACAGAGTGGACGTTGGAGTTGTGGGAGAATTTGGCCATAGGGAGGAGAGAAGCCCAAGTAGAGGGTTTTCCTTCACAGAAGATCCGGAGATAGGTTTCAAGCTCTTGGTTGACCCGTTTAGTCTCGCTGTCCGTTTGAGGATGGTAGGCGGATGAGAGAGCAAGGTCGTAGTTTAGCAGTCGGGCAAGTTCTCTGGCAAATGCAGAGGCGAATTGGGGGCCATGGTCTGAGATAAGCTTGTCGTGAAGTCCGAAACGGGGGAAGACCTGAGAGAAAAATAGGGAGGCTACCCCTTCGGCGGAGATAGTTTTCGAACAAGGGATGTAAATTACCCCCTTTGTAAGACCATGGTCAACCACGACCATAATAGAATCGTGGCCGTCTGATGGGGGAAGATCGGTGATGAGATCCACAGAAACCTGCTGGAATGGATGGGTGGCCTTGGATGGAATGGGGGACAGCGGTGGGGTGGTGGGATGGGTAACAACCTTGTTAGCTTGACAGGTGGCACAGCCAGTGATGAATTTGCGGGCAAACGTGGCCATTCCGGGCCACCAATAGTCTCGACGGAGAAGGTGGAGGAGTCGGAAATAGCCGGGATGACCTGCGGCAGGGGAATCATGGATGGATGTGACGAGCTCTTTCCGAGCAGCATCAGGGATGTAAAGGCGACCCTGGAAGAAGAGAGAACCTTCATGGAATTCCCAGTCCTTAGGGGAGGCGCAGGGGAAGAGAGAGCTACCGTTCTACAGGGCGAGCAGCGCTTTCTGAACGATAGGGTCGGTGGTGGTAGATTCAGCGATCTTGGTGGCCAAATCAGCATCAATTGAAACGAGACGAAAAGTCGAAGGTTGAACCTCTAAACCTCAAAGGTGAAGTCTTGGGATCCAACCCGTATCGTCGTGGGGAGAAAAGAATGAGCGCCTGTTTATCCTCTGGCTAGGAGTGTAAATGAGTAAAGAATACCAAGTGTTCCCTTCGAAAGATCTCAAAGGGGTCTTGCCTAGAAACAATCACCTTGGCGTATGATTATCAAGACAAAGTAAAGTACAACCAAGTAAAGTACAAACAAAGAGTAGTAAAACAGAAGTTGACCGATGAAAAGTAAGTAGTCGACTTGATAAGTGAAAGAGTACCTTGTAGCTACTTGAAATCATAACATCAGCCCTCTCAAAGGGGTTTTCGTCCCGAAAAACCAAAAACGACAGAAGAGAGAAAGAAAAAAAAAAAAAGACGTATCATAATAGTCCATGGAGCTCTGCTCCGGAATCGAACCCATAACCATGAACCGTCTACCCTGACCGCGGGAGAAGCCTATCAAGACAAAGGCCGGTATCCGGTGCAGTGGAGGTAGGAAGTCGGCGACAATGTTTAGGAGCTGGGGATAATCGACGCGGGGAGTCATAGGCCTGGGGGTTGGCCCGAATACTGCTTCTGTGAACAAAGAAACTGTGCCACAACATGGACACCTTCGCCTACACTCTTGGCAAGCGGGATCTAGCGGATGATCATCCTCGAGGTGAGGGAAAACAGGAAAAGCAGCGGGGTGTGAGCATGATGACCCTATCGCACCTGGGGACATGTTGAGCTATCGACCTGCTTGTGATTGTAACCCGTTCACTTGGGGAGCCCCTGCTCTTGTTCCTTTCCCGGTGAGTGCTCTTAAGCCGTTCACCTTAGGGTATGGTTATCAAGTAGCAAAGACTGGGGATCCAGTCTACAAGGTAATCTACTTAAATAGTGTCTGGCGATATGCGCACAGACCATCCTCCGAATGAGGGAATACTATGTATAGTAAGTGTTCGTCAGGTCTCAGACCTGGTAATCCGAATATGGTGAAGTTCGTCCGATGGAAGCGTATCATGAGTAAAGGGAAATGAGTAAAACGCACAGCTCTCTATGGCATGTGCCTTCCGATACGATCACGATCGGGTAGTCTCGTAAGAAGAAATTACTAAGAGATAAATCGTCAATATGTCCAAAAGTAGAAAAGGGGTTATTCCCAAATAGATGCCGCCGGGATGAAGTCTGAAGTCTCGACCGACGGCAATCGGCAAGTGCCGCGAGTGGTCACGTGTGACAGATCACGTGACGGAAGGAAATTATACTGTCATAGGAGCGTACCAGAAGATAAACGTCAGGTGACGTCGAGTCACGTGATTCTTTGAAGTACAGGTAGACGGCTCTCTTCAATCGGATTGCCGCAAGAAGGTTTCTCTAAGTAAAAGTTTTTGAAAGTGTCAGTGAAAGTAGCGTCTTTTCAGGAATAAAGTATAGGGTTCGTAACATTACCCCCTCTTTAGAATCAAGTCGTCCCGACTTGGTACGACGCCTCTAGGTCGATGCGAGAGCATGTCCCGTTGGGGACGAAGTCTGTTGAGTAATCTTTGAACAAGGAAATAAATTCGCTCATCTCGAGTCCACGTAAGGCTCGTGGGGCACCAGGACTTTTCTTTTTAAATTCTTTTATTTTTTCCGGAGCGTTCCGCAGATTTTCAGTGGGCTCCCATGTCCTATCGGTTTCATCCCATCCTAGCCAGTGGACGAGGTATTCGAGCTTTCTCTTGTTCATTCTGGAGGAGACGATGTAGTCTACCTCATGCTCTTCGTATCCTTCATCGTTGACTTCGATAGCGTCTGGTTTGGTCTTCTTTTGACCCGGGAGGACTTCTTTATATGGCTTAACTCTGGAAATATTCACCGTGGGATGGATAGCAATATTCTTTGGGAGTCGAAGTGTTACCGCGTTCGGTAGGATCTGAATGATGTCGTAAGGGCCTATCCATTTTTGCATTAATTTTCTAGTTGCGTATGGGAGCTTGAGGTGCTCCGTGGATAGCCAAACTTTTTGTCCGACTTCATATGTCGGGGCGTCAGATCTTTTCTTGTCTCCCTGTTTCTTCATCCTTTGGCGAGATTCTTCGAGAGCTTTCTTTACGTTATCGTGCGAGGACTTGCAATCCTTCGCGAATTCACCGCTTCGAGATAGGTCTCCTTCAAATCCTAGTCTTGGGGCGTATTTTCTTGTTATAGCGAACGGGGTAGTGCCGGTCGCGGATCCGAGTGAGTTATTGTGCTGAAATTGGGCTAATTTGATCCATTCTGCCCAATCTTCTTGCTTCTTCGCGACGTAAGTCCGAAGGTACTGCTCGAGTTCTCTATTGATCCGTTCCGTTTGTCCGTCCGTTTGCGGGTGAAACGCCGTAGATAGTTTTTGTTGGATTCCTAATAATTTGCATAGATGTTTGGTGAATTCGGAGGTAAATTGTGGTCCTCGGTCCGATACCACCGTAGAGGGGATGCCGTGTTGGCACCATACTTCGTCTCTGAAAAGTTTCGCTAAATCTAAAGAAGAAATCTTCTTCAAGCAAGGTGAGAATACCACCTCCTTGGAAAACCTGTCTACTATAACACAAATAGAGTCCCATCCGTTAGAAACGGGTAAACCGGTGATAAAGTCAATGGAAATATCTTCCCAAGGGCGTGAGGCGGCCTCGAGGGGGATCATTTTGCCTGCTGGTGCTTTTTGCTTACCCTTCGTGAGGGCGCACACATTGCAGCTGTCAATGTATTCCTGAACATCTCGTGTGATGCCAGGCCAATGATAGAATCTAGAGATAAGATGGCATGTTCGTGCCCTTCCGCCGTGTCCTGCTAGCGGGGAATCGTGAAACTGTTCGAATAAGGTCATCCGTAGCGAGCGGGGAACGAAAACTTTAAAAGAAAGATTTTTGTAAACCTCTTCGCTAGCATCGTAGCAGAATTCTTCTGGTACATCTGCTCGTAGCAGGGATCTTGATTCTTGTCGTACTTGATTGAAAAAGCTAGAGGTAATCTTGACATTCCTCGCTTCATAGCTCTTCTCCTCTGGCTGGGAGGAATCTCCTAAGGGGTTCATCGACTTCAAGTCGGAATTCTCGTTAGTCATCGACTTCAAGTCGGAATTCTCGTTAGTCATCGTCTTATTGACGGCATCTCTCGGGATAAATTTCTTTTTAGAAGTAGAAGGAATCATTACCACATTCTCGTTGTGATTATCTACCGCATCACCATGATCTGGTCTTCTTGAGAGCGCGTCTGCTCTCCCGTTCTGCGTCCCAGGCTTGTAGCACATTTCGTAATTGAATTCTTGTAATAGCGCGTGCCACCTTGCCTGTCTTGGGGACAACGTCTGGGGTTTCTTCCAGTACTCCAGATTCTTATGATCGGTCCAGATTTCGAATGATTCTCTTCCTATTAAATAGTGGCGCCAATCTTGCAGCGCCCGAATAACGGCTAAAAGTTCTTTATCATAAATGGGGTAATTCCGTTCAGCGGAATCAAAGGAATGAGAAATAAAGGCACAAGGCCTCCATATACCATCGTCCCCTCTGCTAGAGAGAACGGCACCTGTTGCTATATCTGATGCGTCCGTTTCTACTCGGATCGCCTTCCTCTGGTCTGGGAATACCAAGAGGGTATCGTCTGTAAAGGCTTTCTTTAAATCGTCGAACGCTTTCTTTTGTTCGCTTCCCCATTTGAAGGGGGTATCCTTCTTCGTCAAATCGTTGAGGGGTCTTGCCATGTTGGCGAATCCTGGGATGAATTTCCTGTAATAATTGCAGAGGCCTAAAAAGCCCTGCACCTGCTTCAAATGAGTGGGCGTCGGCCAGTCCGCTATACCGGCTGCTTTTTTCGACTGCATCTGCACTCCTTCTTGAGATACGACGATCCCAAGGAAATCTACTTTCTTCTGAGAAAAATGGCATTTTTCTGGCTTCACGTATAAGTCGTTTTCTTTAAGTCGTCGAAGGACTTCTTTGACTATCTTTTCGTGTTGCTCTTTCGTCTTCCCTTTAGTGTAGACCATGCAATCATCAATGAAGATGATCATGCAAGCGTACATGTCGTTAAAGATATCGTTCATCATGGTTTGGAACGTTGGCGGGGAATTGGTCATCCCGAAGTACATCACTGTTGGTTCGTATGCTCCCATAGGCGTGACAAAAGCACCTTTCCATTCGTCTCCTTCTTTGATGCGGATGTTGTTGAACCCCCATCTGAGGTCCATCGTAGTAAAGAGGTCCGCTCCTTGGAGACGGTCGATAAGATTTGGGATTAACGGCAGTGGGTATGCATTTTTGATCGTCCCTTCGTTTAGATATCTGTAATCCATGACTAGTCGCTTTTTTCCGTCCTTTTTCGGGATAAAGAAAACAGGCGCGGTCTGAGGGGATTTCGAAGGTCGAATGTAGCCCTTCTTCAACTCTTTTTCTATAAAGCTTGAAACTTCATCCAGCTCCTGCTGGGAAAGCGGTATGACTCTGCCTTTCTTCGGCACAAAGTCCTCTTTTAACTCTATCGCATGATCCCAGGGTTTTCGGCTGGGCATCCTTTCCGATTCTTGTTCGGAGAATACGTCGAGGTAATCATGGTAGCACTGAGGTACAGTCTGCTCGAGGTGCTTTCTTTCTTCGTCGATCGTCATCCCTCGCGAGGCGTAGGGGAATCCATTGTTCATCCCATGATGGGGAATCTTCCACTTCTCTGTGGGCATCGTCCGTTGTTTCGAGGACGGTATTTTCCAACTATCAGGCCGGCCATAGTCCGTAACCTGCTTCTCCGAAATGGAGGAAATCTTCTCATTAGGCCGGCCAGTGTCCGTAACCTGGTATTCTTCTTTTGACCATATTGTCCTACTATAAAGCTCGTAATCGTCCTCTCTCGAGGGAATCTCCAAAGTCTTCTTCAGCTTTGCTGGTATCCTTCCTTCGTTGCAGTAAGTCGAGCAGCGAGTAAACTCGATTTTCTTAGTCGACCAGTCGACTTCCGGGTTGTGGCGTACGAGCCAGTCAAATCCTAAATAAATTGCATGAGATCCTAGGTTTGTCACAAACGCTTCGATAGGTTCTTGATGACCCTCGACTTCCACAATGATTCTTGCTTTGTGGGTAATCTTTCCGATTGATGAGCTGCTACCGTCAGCGTTAGAGACGCCGACCGGTCTTCCCAATGGGATACCTATTATTCCGTTAGCCTCGCAAAATCTTTTATCGACAAACGTGTTTGTGGCTCCTGAGTCTAACAGCGACGAGCACGTCACTGTCTTCCACCGAGGTGGGTATCCTGAAAAAAAAGAAACGTTAGTGGGCAAAGAGATCGAGCCCAAATGTATCGTAGAATTAGAATAGATAATGTCCGATTGTGAAATAAATAGTGAGGAATGAGAGGTGTTCGAAATGACAGGTAGTGGGCAGGGGCCCGTGGGTTTCTTTCACCAAGAAAGGTCGAAAGGGTCTTCGTACGAACGAGTGGGGGACGGCACTCGTGAAGGTGAAAATGAATCGTAATTAAATATAGGAATGCAAGATGCCTTCTTGGACGCAAAGTCCAATCTGGATTTCAGGGGAGGCGCGGAGCCATCCTTTGGAGACGCGAAGTCATCCACCTGACAGGAGGGCGCGTAGCCACTCCTTTCCATCTCTGTTTGAATGTCTGTGGGGAAGATTACTTCGCCCAATAAAGAGAATTTATTTTTGTAAGGAGTTACCCCCTCTTTTACCTTTTTTATGGTCTTTTCTCTCCTTTTCTTTTCTTTCTCCTCTTGTCCGAGCCTTTTCCTATAGTAGGCCTCGGCTTCAGGTGACGTGTAGTCCCTGGCGACCTTTTGTTCGAATCGGGAGCGGTCTAGCTCCTCGAGAAAGACTTGTCCCGCTTTCCAATAGGCTTCGACGTACATTTTGTAGGCCGCGTCAAACGGCATGTTATGCGACACTTTAGTCGCACCGGCGAAGAAGACATCCCAGAGACTTCCTTCCCGAGATCTAAACAGATTCGGGGGAGCGTAGTACATACGCTTGAAGTCGGCAGTAGCCAATCTTCGTATCTCGACTTCTTTTACTCCTGGGAGATAACCAAAGGAGTTTCTTCTTGTAGTCGGTGGGTAGTTTACCGACATTTTTTCTTTGATAATAAGTCCTTACTGGCCCTACTGAGAGGACCTCTGGGGACGCCTTGACCGAGTCGAAAAACCAGTTGCCCTAGTACTGGGCGGAGGGTGTCCCGTCTACTTCGCGTTCGAGTAGGTAGTCTTTGCTAAGTGAAACGAGACAGAATCGTCGAAGGTTGAACTCTTAACCTCAAAGGCGAAGTCTTGGGTCTAACCCGTATCGTCGATGAAAGATGAAAGGAGCGCCGGTTTATCCTCTGGCTAGGAGTGTAAATGAGTAGAGTGTACCAAGTGTTCCCTTCGAAAGATCTCAAAGGGGTCTTGCCTAGAAACAGATCACCTTAGC
>JBBPMU010001063.1:0-10950 GCA_038090475.1 Wakefieldia striispora | reverse complement strand
TATGAAGGATACCCTCTTGGCATACCCAGACCAGAGGAAGCTGATACGCATTGAAACAGATGCATCAGACATTGCAACAGGTGCTGTCCTATCTACAAGGGATGATGAAGGTATATGGTGCCCATGCACGTTTATCTCTCATTCATTCGATTCCGTGGAGAGAAATTACCTGATTTATGATAAGGAACTTCTAGCTGTCATCTGGGCGCTACAAGATTGGCACACATAGGTGTTATGATTCCATCATTCTTCATTGAACTTTTTACTTAACCATTGAACCACTTCGCTATGCTCAGCCCTTGAAGGCAAGCACCAACATGTATTTTGTGTCACATGACTCTTTCACACGATCACGTGACATTCCCCTTTTGGTATGCTCCTATGTCAGTATAAACTTCTTTCAGTCACGTGATCTGACACACAGGACCACTCCGGCACTTGCCGATTGGCCAATTACTTATCTTCTGCTCTTCTTTCACCATTGGCCCAGCATTCTCCTTATCTCCTTTTCCCATTGACACAAATGATATGACTCAAGATACATGATCTTTGCATTGTACGATTCCCTTCCCTATTTTTTCATTGGACGATACGAAATGCACTGCTTGGTCCATGCACGATACTCAGATGTATTTAAGTAGTCCCCTTTGCGACTGGTAACCCCAGTCTTATCTACTTGATTCTACTTCCAAGGGTAGGATTTAAGGAAAGCTCCTCATCTCACTTGGACCCCCATACTCTATTCAACATTTCCTTCAACCCGTTTCTCAACATCCTCATCGCTTGCTTCGTCGCCGGAGCTCCTCTCGAGCCCTCTTCATTAAGTTTCCTCTCCTCCTTGTTTTGTTTGAGTGACACTGTGCATCAATAGGAAGAGATAGTTTCGAAATCTGGACTGACCACAAGAACCTCGAATACTCATCAGCAAAACAGCCCTTTTCCCACAATATTTCTTTGCACACCATATGAGTCAGTTGAATAAAATGGTCAGGGCCAATGTACCAAAGACATATGTTTGATGATAAAAATATATGGTAAAATTTTTGAGACCACTTTATAGGCAGGATTTTTTTGACATTTTCTGGACAGCTCTAGCCAGTTAGGTACCTTGCTGTGAGAGTCTGTCACAGTCTGGGTAGTACTGTCCAGACAAAGGGTTGTTTTGCTGATGCTATGAATGAGGTAGATCACTGAGTTCCAAGCCAACGACTCAGGCTCAGATCGAGGGCATCGGTATGGTATAACTGAGGCCACTTTTATCGCATCCTTGGCCAAAATTCAGCTGGATCTTTCCTAGAATGTACTACTCAGACTGGCATTTGTACGATGTCCCGTGACCTTTCATTAGGCGTAATGGGATTGTGGGACGGCGTTTATGAGAGGTGGGGTAGTAATGGCTCCGAGTCCCATATAGGCAATTGAGTGCTGATCTAGATCATTTCGTGGATTGACCCCATTTAATCTACTAGTAGTCTAGTACTGGCATGGTGTGGACCCGAACAGCTTACGGTTAGCATTCAGGTTCGGTGGTGGCAATGTTCCAGCCAAAACGATTCAGAAAGCTGGAGTAGTTACGCACCCGCATAGCATGTACCACATCCGAGTCTGTAAAGCACCGCGCAACCCGAAGTCGTATGCATAGCTCAGACATCCATTCCATTTCAACGCTGTATCATACATCATGCATCTGGTTCCCTTTGGTACATATTCAGTGTTGCTCGTGCTGGTACACTACTGTACAATTGACGATTCAGAGGGTGGCAGGTCACGGTGGGGCATATGGTCTTCATGTTCCACCTCACTAACAGGCTGGCGCTGCTATCCTGTTTGCTCAGTGAAGCTCGGCCATTCTCACTACTGAAATCTCACCAGTTCTTTGTGTGAATCAGATACGTTGCGAGTTCCATGATCTTCCATCGAGCCTCTGTAGCTTCCTTTCACGTCCTCCAGGTGCCTATGACGTTGGATAGTACATGCTCATAAGGTCATCTAACTTATATTACTTACTATGTCCTCTTCACCATCTGGGTCGGCATCCGTCAGTGATGCTGAACGTGGTCGTTTGTGGAGGTGGAGTGCCTCTTGGTCGCTCACAGGCTGCTCCTTGTGCATTCAGAAACTTGGAAGCGATCGAGAATTGAATGCTACTTGCCTCCAGATCGTCATCCAAGTCGTCCCAAAGATCCGGTCGTGCTAATGATTTTCCAACCCAAGAGTTGAGGTTCTGAGAATCCCAAAGTATGAATGCCTCTCGTACACAGGGATCTTCGTGACCAGGTCTGTGCACAACGTTTTCCTCCCGAAAGAGCCCAAGAATGACTTCTGCTGCACCCGCATTGAAGGATGAAGATCGTGAGTCATGAGAATAACGTCGGAGTCGGGGCGGCATCATGCGTCTGAAACTTACGAAGCTATGAGCCTATGAGGTTCGAATCCAATAGAAATACCCTCTGTTCAAACATTCATCTCCTGACCTGCTTATGCGGGGTAATAGGGTATCCGGGGTAGAAACTTACGCGCAATGATGACGAGACAATGCCTAACGCGGATATGGTGAACCAAATAAACGGTTCCACAGACTCGGCAGTTATCATAGAGTTTCAGGCACTCAAACCTTGTGACCTTGTGAGCTTACTATGTGCTGGCAGCGGGACGTATTCAAGTTGACTTATGTTACCAGGTTGACCAAAGAAACAGCCGAGAGAAGAGTAGAAATGGATATGACGTCAGTCATGGTTGTCTGATTCGTTAAACTCACTGTATATACTCTTCCAGGGCCGACGGCGACTTGGACTCAGAGGCCTTGAGTAGCCGGCGTGATGTACGTCAGTACGGTGGGGGAGGAGGACATCGATCAGGACAAGTCGGCAAGGATGAGTCGGCGAATCGGCATGGGTGAGACGGCAAGGCAGGGAGGGCGAGAGCAGGCGGTGAGCTGGCGAGGGGGTGGCAAGACGGCAAGACAGTGAAGACGAAGTCGAGTCAGTGGAGGGGACGGGTGACGCAGCAAGGCAGCGATGATGAGGAGGCCGAGACGATAAGGGGGACGGTGGCGGTTGAGTACAACATGCGCAATGGTGCATGTTGTACCGTCACTTCTGCGTTCCAAGGCTGAGGGTGGAGTTGGAGGCAACAACGGCACCGACGAGGACAAAGACGAAGATGGGGACAAAGACAACGACAATACGAGAACTGCGATAATGCGGTTATCGCGTTGTCATTGTCATTGTCATCAGGTAAGGTGGGGGAAGCGAGAGGCAAGGGCGAGGATGGCGAGGTAAGCGCAATGACGCACACGTTATGCCATCACTTCTGCGCGACGAGGGTGAATGAGGGTGAGATAAGGCCAAGGTAGGGCGAGAGGAGAGGCGAATGAGAACAACGATTGCGCACCTTGTGCCATCGTTTCTGCAAGCCGAGGGCGACGAAGGTGGGGTGAGAGGTGGCAGTCTGACGGTTGGCGTCGGCGAATCGGAGACTTGTGTGTGAATACATCGTAGCCATGGTCGGCTCCAAGCTGGAGGGCAGCTGGTGTTGGTAAATCGGGGACTTGTGTGTGAATACATCGTAGCTGTGGTCGGGTTGCGTTGTAGCTGAAGGGCAGTTGGCATTGGTGTGAATACATCATAGTCGCGGTCGGGTTGCACCTGATGGCCTGACCCTGGGATGCCGTCTCGTCGGATCCTGGAAGTTTAAGGTCACCCTGGCCAGCTCGCCTACCGGCTCGTGACCTCTGGAACGACCGATCTGCTGGGTGTAAGACTCGCCTTCCTTAACAGGAAGGACTTGTAAAAAGTAACCCTAATCCTTCTGGTACGTACATAGCTTCAGGTTCTCCGGACTACGGGCGAGTAGGTCTGCCGGAGATATAACGTGAGTTTCATCTAGGCCTTTTCTGTGTTGGGTTTACGCCCTGCTGACTCACATGACTCACACGCCGAGTTACACTCTCAACGAGGCTTGCCGCCGCCGCCGCCCTTCAACGCCCCCAACTCGACGTCTGCCTCAGCCCCTCACCCTGGAGCTGGCTTTGTGCCGCTTTCACCTACCTCTCTAAGGACTGACTTTGGGTTGTCCTTGGGGACGCTTTTGGACTTTGTGTCTCTCACGATTTTACTCTATAGCCGCGTTACTCATCCTTTTTGTCCTAGGTGCATGCTTTGAGTCACTATTTTATGTCGCTGATCACACTGTACCCATCTAGCGATGGTATCTGCTCGATCTCGATTCAAAGTGCAAACGCGTCCAAATGACCGTAAGTTCCTCCGTCACCTTCGCCATGAAGACTCAATCTGACTGTTCGCAGCCTCGTTGAAAGCCCTCGATGCCAAGGCAATTGCTTGCGATACCAGTGGTGACACGGCGATCACGACTCCCAACATGGTCTTCGTCCCTGAACCCCATAATGGGAATGAAGCTCTTCGTGCCAGAGCTGATGGGCGTTTCGGCGTTGTAGACTGTTTTCAGTGGCCTCAAGAATGGGCTCACCAGTTCGAGTATGCTGTTTGTATTCCCCGCAAGGAGCACCACGGACAACCGGATCCTATTGCTTCCGCTTGGTACACGCCTGTGGAGGATGACTTCCATATAACTCAGGCTTCCCCCTTCCCCATTGGAAAACTCAAGGTTGACAAGGCTGCTGCTGTCCTCAAGTTGTACGAAATCATTAAGCTGCGGTACGACACGTGGAAGAGGTCGCGAGGAGACAAGACCGACATCGCCAGCAAGCTCCTCCAAAGTCTCGAATATATGTGCATGCTCCTCGATTCTTTTCCTCTCCCTTATTGAGACGTCGTCGTCTGCGTCATGCAGGCACAGTGATATTTTCTCGACATCTACGCATTTCTTGAGTACTGCGAAGTCGTTCTCCCACGCTGATCATTCCCCGACCCCATTCCCGACCCCGTTCGTCCAGACTGGATGGGATGTTTTACATCCGAAACAAAGCTTTGTAACGAACTTTTTCAGGCAGGTGTGCCTGTCTGGCTCACTCGCTTCTCGCACACCATTACAGAGGATACGATCGTCGACAATCTCGTCACCTATACCTCCCCCGATCATATTGTCTGTGCAGAGTTCCGACAAGCCGGACAAAAGGTTGCCCCCTTCGAAACCATTTACCAAGGTCCTGGCGGTTTTGACCGTCATTTGAACACTCGCCGCTCATACAATGGGTCTACCCCGTCTACAGCGGCCCGTTCGATAGATCAGCAAGTCCCTTCACAGGTTGGCAGAGTGCAAAAGAAAGGACAATCGAGGAAGGCGAGAGAGAAGGCACGACAGGGTCCCTCTCGGGGTAAGTTCGTTTATTTCGGAGTGCCCTCACTCTTCCTAAAAGTGAGATTAGGTGATGTTGCTGCCCCTCAGACGCGTGATAAATGGACCGACCCCAACATCCCAGAAATGCCGTCTTCCTTCCCAGCCTGGGACCAGGCCATCAAGCGCGTCCGAAGGGACTCTCCGTCGGCCAAGAGTGGTCAGGTAGACCCAGGTTATCGAGTGCCTGAGCCAGTGTTACTCCTCAGCTCGCAGTCCCTGGAGCGACGCAAACTTTACCTCACGAATTGGCTCTCTGTCCGTGGCAACTGGATCAAGTGGCTCAGCGAGTCTCCTCCAGAGCGTTACCCTTCCCCCCAACTGTGGCGTGATTACCTCGGCGGCCTCCTGGCTCGTGAGCCCAAAGATCAATCTCCTGAAGAGACTGGTCGCTCCATCACGGGCAGGGCAAAGCGATCTACAAGGTCTCGCCATGCTGATGCCCTGCGGATATTTGCCGAACTCTCGAATCTCGTCCAAGGAGGGCTGTGGGCTAGAAAGGAGGTCAGTTGGTATGACAAGATACTTCCAATCACTTCCTTGAGTGATCCACCTGTCCCGCTTCTGCATGCAGTCCTCTGGGAAATGTACGAAGTTGGATTTCGTTATGAGCTGTGGGCCCTTGATCATGCAATTGTCCATGATAAATGGACTCGATTCCAGCACGAGCGTGTCGACATGTTTCGTATGATCTTTGCGAGTACGAAAGGGGTCCACAGGTGGATGGATACCTTACCCATTAGAGCTGGGACGTTGGGCTTAACAGATGCAGACCATGATAACGTTGCGTTTCTCCGTGGCTTCTGTGTACTGTTGAATACCTGGCCCGATGCCCCCCCAGCTTTGGGGGACTTTGCTATTCACTACTGCGAAGAAGATGACTCTCAAAAGGTCAAAGCGCACGGTATCATGTATCAAGCGTGCGCCTTCTATACTCAATGCTTTTATGATTTTTTCGGTCGGCCCCCCCTCGTCCCACATGCATTCCCTTTCAAATATCATAATGCATAGTTCTCATTTACTCCGTGCTTGTATCCATTTCGATTCCCGGCTTTTGTTCCCAATTTCTACCTCGCTTTTTAGGCTTGTTACCTTAATCTATTTGGGACATGAATAACAGGTCTATATTCAATCAGTTATGAGCGCGTGTGCTAACCACCTTATGAGTCACCAACCACTTCCTGCAAGCCCTACAAGACTGAATCACACGTGGTATGACGTCTATAGGTACGTCAAAGGAATGCACTCTACCTCGTGCAGCGCAGTTAATAAACGTGCCGCAGGCTTGCTCTGGTCTCCCCTCACCTCTCTCCATCCCGTCGCAAGTGGACTATGCGACGACGAGCTGCGTCGAGCTCCCTATTTCTCACACTCTCTATTACTGTTTTGACTCTTGTGGTACTAATCTTCATGTTTCCATGCGGTGCTTCATGTACAGGTTCATACTCTAGTCCAAGAAGTCTCCATCAACACCGCCGCTCTTGCAAAATCTATCAAGCAGCCCAGCGACAGCTCCTTGAAAGTGGATTTAGCCACGCGTTGGCCTTACCAACGAGACAACCAAGATTAATCCTAGAGGTAAGACCGCCACACACACGCGCTCAGGCTTGTTTGCTAATGAGCAATGATGCTGACAGGCACTTGATCCTGCCCCCCCAGATCCCCCCGTCCTCTCTACTATCGACGCCTCACAACCTTCCTTCTCCAACGAACCTTCTGTGGCCCACTTTCCTATCCCCCCTGCCACCCAGACATCGGTTGAGGGTTGTCTGCTGGAAACTGCCTCTAACGAACCTCTGGCGCCCCGCGAACGTCGTTTGCCACCCAGGTACCGTGACCAGCTACCTGAGCCTCCCGTATCTGCCCACGCTATTCCCGCCTCAACAATCCACCGTGTATTCTTACATGTTTTTGATTCCTTCCGCACGCATTTCAACGCATTTGGTATTGCTAGAGAATATCGTCATCGCCCTTCTCACGACCCGGATTCTTCCATCTCCTCGGATGAACTCTTGTCCATCCCTCAGCCAAGCGTCCCATTCACGAAGCCAGATGATCATCCCCCTCCTTGGCCATGGGCCAACATGTCCATCTGGCGCCTTATGGGGTGGATGCTGACAGGGTCCCGTGTGAAATCAGCCTCTGAGGTAACTCGACTGGTGAAAGACGTCCTTCGGGCCCCCGACTTCAGTCCTAATGACTTGGAAGGTTTCGATGCACAGGCCCAAACTGCTCAGTTTGATTCAGCAACGACGAGACTCCCCTCCAGTGATCCTATAGCCCAAGATAAATGGAAGCATACTAGCGTGGAAATTGACGTGCCAACCAGGGAGAAAACTCAGGCAGGCAAATTCAGCCAGCCATTTACTATCGATGGTTTATACTATCGACCCATCGTGGATGTGGTTCGTAGCGTCTTCACCCAGAGGTCCTCACGAGCATTTCATTTGACGCCGTTCCAGAAGGTAAGGCAGGGTCACTGTGCAAGGACCGCATACTTACAGTCTCTTGTGAAAGGTGTGGAAGTCATCAAATACGGGCCAGGAACGTCGAGTATACGATGAGCTCTACACGTCTGACGCCTGGATCAAAGCTCAGGATGAGATCATGAAGCAACGAAGGACGGATAATTGTAAGCTTGAGAGGGTAGTTGCAGGCCTCATGCTGTGGTCAGATTCTACACGACTGGCACAGTTTGGTCATGCATCGGCCTGGCCGATCTACCTCTTCTTCGGAAATGCCTCAAAACATACCCGAACCACACCTGAGGGAGGGGCTTGCCACCCCATTGCGTTCATTCCACCGGTACGTCTCGATAAGCGACTTATGCTAGAAATTCCCCCCTGACCTGTCACTTTTCTAGCTACCTGAGTCGCTTCAGAAACTTATCTCCACCATTTCCCCCAAGAAGAAGAACAAGGATCTTCTAGCCCACTGCAAACGAGAACTTGTGCACGCCGTCTGGAGGATCCTTCTGGATGCTTCGTTTGTGGATGCCTACCAGAACGGCATCAAGATCCGGTGTTTTGATGGGGTCATGCGCAGGGTATATCTACGAATATTCACATACTCTGCTGACTACCCTGAGAAGTAAGCCCTCGGCTGACTGTAAAGTGTGCTAGCTGATCTATTATCAGGGTTTTACTGGCTACAATCAGGGACAAGGGCATTTATGCCTGCCCTCGTTGTTTAGTTCCGAAGTCCAACTTCCATAGGCTGGGATTTGTGAGTGATATAGCGGCAAGACTAACCCTTGCGCGCGAATTTTGCACGTCAACCATATTGAAAGCACGTCGATTCATCTACGAGCTTGGTAAGCCTCTGAAGAGTCTCTTTGTGGAGAAACTCCTCAAAGATAAATCACTTGTTCCAACGGTGGTGAGGTGTCTCTCAGTGGCCTCTGCGCATGCTCGCTCACGATAACATCTAGAATGCGTTCACGGAACGGCTTTCCGCCCTCGGATTCAACATTCACTCCGTGCTTACTGTGGATCTACTGCATGAGTTTGAATTAGGTATATGGAAGACCACGCTGAAGCATCTGATCAGAATTCTCGACACGATATCACCCCTCCGTGTAAATGTCTTCAATGAACGGTAAGTTTACCCTTTGTCGGTCGCCCTATTAACTAATGATTTTTGCTCAGTTTCGCCCATATTCCCTCTTTCGGACGGACGGGAATCCGTTGTTTTCCAGCTGCTGTAGCAGAAACGAGTTTGCGTCCTGCTTGGTACTTCGAGGACGTGTTACAGGTAAGCCTTTTGTACTTTACATCAAGAAACCACAGTAACCTCGCCTTAGTGTGCTATGCCGGTCTTCGAGTCTTTGTTTCCCCCTGGCCATGATGAACGTATTCAAACTCTCATTTTCCGTCTTGCTGAGTGGCATGCGTTAGTGAAACTCTGCCTCCATACAGAAGATACGCTTGTGCTGCTTCGCCAGGCGTTGCGTCGGATGGGTGATCAGTTACGCAAATTCAAGAAAAAGACGTGTAGTGAGTTCCACACCTCAGAACTTCCTCAAGAGGCCACCCGAAGGCAGAGGAGGGAAATCGCGGGGATAGGAGTGGGTAGTCGCAAGCAGCCATCGTGCTCAGGAAGATTACCAGTCACTTTCAATTTGAACACATACAAGATCCACGTTTTAGGGGACTACGAAACGATGGTCAGGTTGTATGGTACTACCGATTCGTACAATACTCAAGTCGTAAGTAACATTCAAGTTGACTACATTGAGATGACTGACCACACAACGGTTACATACATAAGGGTGAACGAGCACACAGATTGATTAAGAAATATTACAGCCACTCCAACAAGAAAAATGTGGAAGACCAATTTGCAAAGCAAGAACGAAGGGATACTTTCTTGTGGCGGCAGCTCGAAGCAACCACTGCAGATATTGAGGCAGTGAAGACCTTTCCGGACCTCCATCATTCTATGGCGAGCAGCCCTCGCAAAGACAACCTCGTTAATCTTATCCAATTCCTTCGAGAACACCGTGACGACCCAGCAGTGAAGGTACGTCTAATCTTCTTTGGTAATGTATTGTTGACATGAATGGTTAGGCCGATTTCATGCAAATGTTGCGAAATCATATGCTTGCTAGGCTTCTCGGCCTCAATTATGACGGTGATGAACGCCCTTTTACTGAGGCACAGCACCAAATGTTACGCTTGGTCAACCTTGGGGGGGTCATTGAATCCAAACTCTTTCGTGTCAACTATACTACCTATGACATATGGCGGGACTACGACACAATTCGATGTGGCAAAGGTGGCACAGTAATGACTTTGTCTAGGGATGAAGGCCATCCATTCTGGTATGCACGTGTGATTCGTGCGTTCACCATTCCTGTTTTATTTGCCGCAGACGGTATCAATTTTGTCGAGGAGAAGATGGAGGTGCTGTGGGTTCGTTGGTTGGGTATAGATCCGGATCACCGCTGGGGCTTCAAAGAAGCTCGCTTGCCCAAGGTAGGATTTGTGCCCGATCAGGCTGACCAGCAACCCTTCGGTTTTTTAGACCCCTCGCTAGTCATCCGGGCGTGCCACTTGATCCCTGCTTTCGTGGATAAGCGGACTAGTGAGCTTCTACGCCCTGGAACATCGCTGGCCAGACTTCAGGGTGAAATAGATGACTGGGCATCGTTCTATGTCAATATGTAAGCATATATACTCGTCATGGTGCCTCCCTTTAATCCAGCGCCCAGTTTTGCGGACCGGGACATGTTCGCTCGTTTTGCGGGTATTGGAGTAGGCCATCTTACTATGCTCTTGGATCGTCGTGTTCCAACTACAGCAATCAACTCTGGAGATGACATGGATGAGTCCGACAACGAACAGGATGAGGAAGAACAAGATGCTGATGGTCAGGCCGCTGATCTCGCACACGGTGAAACAAGGGCAGGACAACTCTTGGAAGGCGAGGAGGATATGGACGTCGAAGATGAGGATGAGATGGATGTCGAAAATGAGGATGAGATGAATGTTGAAGAGGACAAGTCAGAGGTTGAAGATACTAGTGATGATGAAGACGACGAGAATAGTGATGCAAGTGTCACCGATGAAGAAGAGGAAGATGAATACTAGTAATGCCTCATTCGTTTAGTACAGCACAGATGTTCTGGCAACC
>JBBPMU010001062.1:0-10958 GCA_038090475.1 Wakefieldia striispora | reverse complement strand
CCCCCTTCTTCTCGATCGGGGCAGTGGCAGTTCCGTGGCGGTTCCCGTGGCGGTGTCGCGACCTTCTCGCGACCCATCATCACGTGCGTGCGGAGTCCGAAAAATTGGTCGAAAGGTCGTGATTGGTCGAAATTGGTCGATTGGTCGACCCCTGCGCATGCCGCGGCTCCCATCGTATGCACCGTTTTCGGCACGTGACCACCATCCAGTTCGCGTCCAACCACACACGATTTCGGCGCGTTCACTCTTTCCTTGACCTGGCAATGGCGACATCGCAGGCACCCACCCGCCAAGCTATCACCCTCAAAGGTTCTACCAACCTCGTCACCGAATTCTTCAAATATGCAGCCAACACGTACGTCTCACCTAACCTCGGCATGCCCCACCTCATTCATCCACCGCCAGCATCCTGTTCCAGCGAGGCGTCTACCCCTCGGACGACTTTCACATGGTCAAGAAATACGGTCAAACAGTCCTCGTCACGCAGGACCTCGCCCTCGAAAACTATCTCGATCGGTATGTCTCAACAACGGTCGCCGTCCGCTCTCTCTCGCCATGCGATTGACACGCGCGCCAGCATCCTGACACAGGTCAACAGTGCGTCGTCGGACGGTGGCTTCTCGCGCTGTCACGTATCCTCACCCAGACCCAGAATGGCTCCTCACCGGCGCCGTCACCCAACTCGTCCTCGCCATCCTCTCCAAAGACACCCGTCTTCCCCTCGAACGCTGGGTGTTCGACATCAACCTCGTCGAACCCCCCACCGACGCCACCGAACCGTACGTCCGTCCTCTTCTCATCTCCATCTTTTTTTTTTCGTTGCACATCGTCCCCTCCCAGACCACACCCGAAGCCCGACTCTGAGATCCAGGCCGAGATTCGTAACATTTTGAAACAGATCGTGTCCACGGTGACGTTTTTGCCCGTCATCAACGATCCGACCGTGTTCAACATCCTGGCGTATACGCATAACTCGGCGGACGTGCCTGCTGACGAATGGGTGGACACGGATCCGCTCGCGATCGAGGCGAGTAAGAGTCAACAGGTCAAGTTGCGCAACTTCAGCACGGACGTGCACCGAATAGAGGCCATGGTCGCATATCGGTATGAAGGGTAGCACTGTCGTACCTGTCCTGTTCGATGTTTTTGCTCCGCGCTTGGTTGATCTCAAGACCCACTATCACAATGCCTATGTTGATATGATGTTGAAAAATGCCACTATATACAAGAGAATGAATCCATTCGGAATTGACATAAAAGAGTAGGTGCAAGTATAGGAAACAAATGTTTGGAGTAACATGATCGCATCACGATCATGAGACACTCATCACAAACTCTGTCACTTCCGACCAGTACCCCTGTTGGACGCAGGTGTCATCTAAAAACTTGTCAGAGTGACGCCGCCGGGGTACTTTGGAAGCACTTACTGTGGGTTCCGGCCGCAAACTCGACAAACTTGGACTTGCCATCCCCAACCTCGGACGCATTTTCCTTCGAGTCTCGATCGACCTGCACCTTGGTACCCTGCCGTCGCGTGACGATCTCCCACAATTCTTGCATATGCTCGCGCGGAACGACCTCGTCCTGAGCGCCACTCAGCATCAAAATAGGCGTCCTCTTAGGGATCATCGGTATTTTCGATGCAGAGTCCCATTTTTGGTGACACAAGAACGTGAGCGGTGAAAGGAGAGGAAGGGCGTGCGGAACAAGCCGCGGAAGGTTCATGAACGTATTCTCAAGAATAAGCGCCGCAATCTGTGGGAAAAAGAGGAATTCGTCTTAGCCTTGGCATGCTCTAAAAAAGATGGGAAATGGAACCTTGGATGGATTTCGGCTGGCAAGGTGGATCGCGACCGCGCCTCCGATGGACTGCCCATACAAGATCTAACAGGGATGCCGTAAACGTCGCAGGAGCAACAGAAACGGAAGGAAGACCTACCACGGGGGTTCTCTGTAAATACGGGTGGGACGTCACATAGTTAAGCGCGGTTTGCGCGTCCATGCATAGACCTGGTGGTGAGAAAGTCAGTCACCTCAAGCTCGCCTCCCTACATTGTCGACGCCTGACCGATCTCCGAGGGTGAGCCTTCCGAAAGGCCATAACTGAAAAGCGAATAGGTCTGAGCGTGGAACCAGTCTTACGTGACAGACTGGACGCGTACCCTCGGTACGACACCATAAGGACGTTGCAACGCATCTTCACATAGAATATTCTTGCCAGCGGTATTCGGTGACCGTGATTACCGCCATTGCCGTGAAACATGATCACAGTAGGTCGTGTCGCCGCAAACTATCTCGCGTGAGCGCATATAGGCACGACGGACAGTTGGGGAAACGTACGTCTTCGTTGGATTGGTCCTCGCTCCAACCTACTTCCAAGGCATGCGTGTGGGATATCTCCTTGCGCTGCATGAGCAAGTAACAACGCAACGTAATTCCATCTTCAGTGCGTAGAGGGAGGTCCTCGTAAACCAATCCGTATTTGGTTGGCACATCCACCTCTGGGGAGAATGTGAGTGGACGGCCGTGGAAAGGTTGGTGTAGGATATGACGGACCCGTACGAGACCCTGGAGGAAACGCAGAGGGATATATGAGGTAGTTTTGACCGTAGTAAAGCAGACCACATCCTGCAGGGAGCAGACTCAGACGACGTCAGCGAGTCGCGCGAGACCCACGCACCTATGGTGGTCACACCGGCCGCGGTCGCGACGGCGCCCTGTGAGCGAGATGTGAAGTGAATGTGTATGCGTGTGAAGAAAAAGAACGATGGACCTTTGCGAAACTCTCCAAGGACGGGATGTACTTTGACATGTGTCGAAGCCCTGGAGCTTCGCTGACCGCGATATACTAGAATGTGGTATGTGTTTGCGCGTGTTTACCGCACACCAAGCTTACTTTCCGTTACCAGTACTTACGGTTTCAGTTCGCTGTTTTGGTTGGACTTTTAGTGACCCGTGATATAAAAGGGGTAAAAAGCTGATCGACCCGCTGCCAATCAGATACTTGCAATCCGACCTATGGCACTGATACATAAATCGGGACTGCAGGAGGCACCGCGCTACTTCCATTGGTTGGCTAATGTGAGTACCATCCTTCTAATTGATATCCAGAACCCGGGTCCGACCGTTACCTGACCAGATGCCGCCGAACAGACAATCATTCTAGAAACAAACGCTTACGAGACGTCACGCCTTCGTGCGAGCCTTTACAAGCATGTTCCGTGGCTTCCCATGGTCTTTTTTTTACTTCCCATGGACTTGGTTCCACCCGCCCGGGACTCAGAAAAAAGGGATGCTCCGGTAAACTGGCTCAACCACTCCGGCCCGTGGTAATGATGTCACAAGTGACGCGAAACCGCTCTGCCAACAGCGGTCCAGTGTCTAAAATCGGGTTCTTAGCTTAACTCGCTCTCCTGCGAAAAAGGAAGCTAAGGAGGTGGTATCCTGAACATTGATCACCACCTATCCAGTACAATGTCTGTCACCAGCAAGATTTCGCGGATCTCGCCAATTGCATTCATCCTTCCCGGAGTAATTTCCTGCTCCACACCGTGTGCTTCCTCAATTCCACCAGATCAAAGTAAGCGATGACGATCCCTTCATTCGAGTTAACGTCATGGTATCTGCCCAAACTTTAACAGTGAGCCAGCTGAAGCAGAACGACAGAAAAAAGATATGGGTGATCCGTGAGGCCCGACGAATACCGAACCTATATAATCTCGACCTCTGTTCGACGGTCTGCATCGACTTCTTGTCGCCTTTCATCACTTCATACGATCGCACATCCCACCGTCTCGCCAGACGCCCCCACAGTCCTTTCGAAAATGCCTTCCTTTGCTTCCCTTTTGATATCTGCCGCTTTGGCCACTCTCATTACCGCTGCTCCTGTTTCCTTGCCAGGCAGCCTCCCTGTTAGCATACCATCTAGTTCGGAACCCAATGTCCCTACGCTTCCTCAGACCGACGACGTCCCTGTTGTTGGTGGCCAACTGAGCTCACTTCAGGGCAAAGTTGAGAGCGTCATCGACGTCCGCGATTTCAAATCCGACGTAGACAGTGCGGTCAAGTCCATCGAATCCAAGCTCGACGCTCGCACCAACGCTCCATCTGTCGCTGTCATCTTCAGTGACCTTCAGACTCAAATTCAGTCCTACACTGAGGAATTGAGTACGTCCGGTTAACATCCGTGCGATCAATCATCAACGTGTTTTGATAGCTTTCGTTACGCCCTCCAACATCTCGGTTTCCCTCGTCGAGAACAGCGTTTTGTCTATCAAGGCTTCCATTGCTGCTGCCATTTCTCAGCTTCAAACGCTCTCCGGCCAGGACCTGAGTGTCATCTTGGCACCGGTCGAGGGCGTTGTTGATGGCCAATTGACCGTCTCTCAGGTCGCTAGCGTTGTCTCCGGCAACATTAGCGTGCGTACCGACGCATGGTCCTCCTCACCCGAGTCTTACCTCTGTTGCAGACGATCCTCGGCGCCGCCGGCAACGTCCTCAAGGTTGCCAACGGTGCTGACATTGACGTCGATGTTGACGTCACCCTCGCCGACCTCGGCGCCACCGTTTCTGGTCTCGTTGAAACCGTTGACGCGCTCGTCGACGGCCTCGTCGCTGACCTCGCTGTATTGTTGACCCCCGTCGCGTCTATCATCGTTGAGCTCAAGCTGACCGTGTTGATCAACGTCCTCGGCTTGAAGCTCTAGATACGTGCGCCTCTTCCGTGACGGATGATGACATTTAATAATTATCTATAGTCATTGATCGCTACCGTACACCCGTCTTCGTGGTATACCTGTTATAACCCCTGCATGTTCTATGGACAGTGAAATGGACAGACAGAATTTGTATCCAGAATTGTTCCGCGTTCTCTGAGCTTCGACTCGGTATGTAGTGACTTGGCCTGACCAGAAACGGCGTCGAAGTTGAACTGTACCCGACTCCCTTCATCTTTGACTCGGACTCGGGGCGGAGACCCGAATGCCAAATACACATCACATCCACACAAGTGGGATCACTGCGAGATGGCGCATGACCTGACTCGATGGCGATCACCTGATGCAGATATATGACCTCGCGCCACGACGCGTCCTTCTATCACTGGCAGCCCTTGAGCATGTCCAAAGAAACATCCCCCGTAATGGCAATCCCCAATTGCCCTGCCCTTCCCATTCCCCAGCCTCTGCCGCAATCCATAACCGGATATTGTCGATAGATAGACGCGCGACAAAGTTGGCGCCTATCATCTTCCCATCCCGTTTGCTGACGGGGCCAGAAACCTGGTGATATGGCGACCATGAGGAAACAGCACAACACACGACAACATCGTGTCATCGACGTGTCCAAATAGTTTCCTTGACCGTATCAAAAAGAGCGAGAAAGAAAACAGAGCAGAACCGATGGGCTTTCGCGGTGGAATCTGTCGAGATCGCTGACGCGCATGAGAATTGGATCACGCGCAGGGAAACCTGATTTCTTGTTTTGTGATAGAGGTCCATTTACATCGTCGTCGTGGAGATGCAGTAATACAACAAGAGAAACGAAGCTTCGAGGGCCTGGTATACGAAGACGAGGAAGGATCTGAACTAGAGAATATAACGGTAAATTGGTACAAACAAGTTCGCCGAAGAAAAAAAACCCTAACGCTAAAACACTCGAAAGACGTCCAGATAGATGTATCATCTACCGCTTAATCAACAGTGTTGGCTCAAGAGATGACTATGATGATTATATCGGAGCGAACTACTCCGCGGACAGTCTACCGGGAACTCGCTGCACAAATCGGCAAGGAAAGGGACGTGGATGTCTGACAGCAACGCAAATTGGCGGATGTCGGGTACAAGAGAAGCAAATAAACATACGACGTTATCACCCCTGTCCATGTTGGTGTCACTTGAATATCGTCGCCTTGTGCATCTTTGCAAGGCACGATCTTGAAAACCGCTAAGATGAATACAATTGCGGACCAAATAGACGCGTCTGCAGTGAATCGACCGGGACAAATCCGTCGGCCAACACCAAAAACATAGCTCATCGTGTCGTCGTTAAGCTCACCACTCTTGTCGAGGAATCGTTCAGGCCGGAATTCTTCAGGGTTAGGGTAGTCGGCTTCGTTACGCGTCAGAGCCCTAAAGGAGATTAGACGACATCCATAGTACACGGAGGGTAATCGTGCCAGATATTCAGAATGATCGTCGCTCCTGTTCCAAAACAAACGATCAAGGTTAAACTATAACTGTCCTCGAAGCACAAACCTCGTGGAATGAAATAACCATCGTAGACATCTTCAGCTGTCGCCGCACGAGGGACACCTTGTGGCAGGATGTTAGCATACTTGAGAAGAAGTGACCAGGGAATTTACCTAGTGGGGAGGCAGGGTGCCATCGCAATGTCTCACGGAGGACAGCCTCGACATAGGGAAGTGAGGGGCGGTCCTCGAAAACTGGAAGCCGTGCAGTTCCGACCAAGGAATCGATCTCTGCTTGTGCGCGTTCCTGGATGCTGGGGTTGAGGAGCATGGCTAGGATGAAGGTCAGAAGGGTCGAGTACGTCTGAAATAGATTCATCACAACCGGCAACAGATTCAATCAGTTGACGCCACCCACCGATTCAGTTGCCGCTAATTATCCAGAACTCTATTATTCAGGGAAATAAATCAACATGTCAATAATACTGGCCTGCGAGTGCAGTCCCGGAGGACTCCTTGATGGCTCGTATGTAGTCTTCAGGAAAGTCTTGTCCGTTGATACGATCAAGTGAGTCAGAAACCATCGATGGGACTGCAATGCCCGCTGCCTGATCATGGCGTCAGTGATGCTCCATAGCTATGAACACGAGAGGTACATCTCACCAGACTATCTTTCACAACTCGGAAAGGGGTCTCGATCATCTCATGGGCATATTTTTGAGATTTCACTGCATTTCGTTGAAATGATGCACCCGGAAACCAGGTCGGAATATGCCGGACTGTGGATCCGATCTGAGGATGGAGTGAAAGATTACGAACAAGAAATGACCCACGGAACGGACAAAAACCGAGGAGGGCAGCCACCTCTGGACGTATGCATGCCACAACAAACTCGACAGCCCTGTTGACTACTCTGACGATGGGGTCATCCCGACGCACAGTCTCGTAACCATACACGATCGCCATGATGATCGAGGTAGAGTGCCTTTGAGAAAGGATCAGAATCGTGGTCCGAACATGGTATTTGGGTAGAGTCACATCTGGAGATGTACACAGTAGTCTTCCGGCGTCTCAAGCACGTTAAGGATAAGTTCACGTGCTTTCCGAAGCAAGACAGAATGATACTGGGTGGTAACTTGAGACCGGAAAGCCTGGTGGAAAAGTCTGCGGTGCAAGCGCCATCGGTCACCATATGGGAGCAGGAAGGAACTAAAATGCCATCCCACGCTGTTGTCGGGAAGGGTGTCAGAAGACAGTGTGTAATCGGGGGAGATAACACACAAGTCGTTGGTCATCCGAAGGACGACGGGTCGATCGGAATAGTTATAGGAGCGCCGCTCAAATAGGTTTTTGGCAATCTCTTTGGAATTGATAAAGATGATCTCTTGATTCAGGAGTCGAGAGTAGACGAGGTCACCTAGTGAATATGAATTTGAGTCAGAGAGTAGAGGAGGATCTCAAAAAGAAAAAAAAAAAAAAAACAGGTTACCGTATATCTTGCTCCAGCGTGTGTAGGAAATCCAGGGTTCGTTCTGGTCTATGCCCAGAACATTTCCAACGACAGGGACAGGTGTTGGACCGGGTGGCAACGGGAGACCTGTGGGATTCTTGCGCTTGTTTCGCAAGAGAGAGAAAAGGCCATAGGATGCACAAAAGAAGCTGAAGAACACCGGGAACCAAGGACGCATTGGAATAGGCAGCGGGAGGGTTGGGTTGGGCGTAAGTATATATTTGCACAATCAAGACAGTTCGTAGGATTTGAATCTTACGTGACATGACATTCAGTGCGGAGACGAAACGCGACCTCAGTTTGCACTGGCGGGGGCTGTCACAGGTGGTCTCAAGGCCTCAAAGCCCGTGAGGCCAACTCGGATGGGTTGCATCCCAGATTGCTAACCAACCGCTGAGGGCAGCTCGTCACGAAAGCACCCCAACAACGTTCAGATACCGCCATATATAGTGTGTTCTGATATGCGCTCACCTATCTAAAAAAATACGATCCTGGGTGGTTAACACGTTTTCTGGACAAGTCACTAGGAAATCACTCCTTGAAACAAGACCTGACACTGTGTCAAGATCAATTTGGGGAGTCAGAGAACAAAGGACAACAGCATTTTAGGCTAATGCAAATGGACCTGATCAAGAAGGCAGACTGACCCCTTGATTATACATACACCGGCTTGACAAGGGATCGCCGTGCCTCTTCACATCTAGAACGAGACCACGTAGGCATTTCTCCGCGGGAATAAGAGCCAGTTCGGTAGTCGGGATAGTGCTAAATAATAGCTAGTTATCTCGACTAAGTTGTAGCCGAATGGCTCCGGAAGTGACTCAGCTCCAGACTCCGACATAGCTCAAGTGTTATCATATCTTTTGGCTCACATGATGCTCAGTGCCTCAGCCTGAGTATGCCCCCCCTGCTTTCCCCATCACACCATAAACATGTCTTACAATATGTCTCTTTACTCATCAGCATCATCACCTGTGCTGCCAGTATTGTTGTTGCAACTCTCAAGGAGGCACACAAGAAGCCTCAACCATATCATACATCAGCAAACCAGCCTTTCTCATTAGCCGAGGTGACAGCATCTTGCCAAGACCCAGTGCTGTGACACTGCTGTCCAATTCTGTCGATCACTAGGGCAACTGGTGGCATCACACATGCATTGTTCTGTTTATGTTATTCCTTATGTCTCATGAAGAAGTGACGAGAAATTTTTTTTTAGGTGACAGCATGGCATACATACTTATCCATATTTAGCCATTATCACACTGCTCAAACTTATGTAGCACAGAATGGTATACAGTATGTATGTTCATTAACTTTGTACATTATTAGTCTAGATTTACATCAAGCATGGAAAAAGAAGGTACAAAGGGGCAATCTGTAGAGCTGGAACCTATTAAGATATTTAGAAAAGGCAGGGATTCAGGTGTAGAAATGCATACAACAAGGCAGTGAAGGAGGTGATGAGCAAAATAAATGGTCTTCCCATGTGACATACTCATGAGCTATGGGAATACTGTTCTGTCAAATTAAAAAACAAATGTGGCCAATGAAGTGGTCTGCTGATTGCAGGTCAGCATGTGCTTTCTCCAGCATTAGTCAGTTATATTTAGGGTTCTGCATGGGTATACCTGTGGGTACCAACAAGCATACCCATACATACCTGTACCTGCCCCAAACCCACACCCGCACAATGGGTATGGGTGCACACGCAGGTCATGAAAATCATACCCTTGGGTATACCTGCAATGGGTACACCCATGGGTATACTCTAGATAGTGTCTGGGAATATACTACTAGTATTGTGATTACTGGATGATCTCAACATCAGAATTGGAATCCATCATAGCATCCCATGCTTCTCCTATCTTCTCTTCACCATCCCGGACCTCCTCCAGCTTTGAGATTTGACCTAAATCATCTGACTTGATGAGATCCAACTTTGAGCAGCAACTCCATAATCCGACACAGAGACTTGCACATGTGGACTCAGCTGACAGTCGAGAACAGACATGTGACAAAAGAAGCTGGCTGCGGCTGAACAAACGCTCGATATCAACAGACGTAGCTTTAAACGGTCTGAGTAATGTGTGTAAAATATTATCAATTCACTTACCTGGAATTGTTAAATAGTCAATGGCCATCTGTGCCAACTGTGGGTAGACAGCACGCTTCTCGTGCCACCAGAGAATGGGGTTGTCCACATGTTCAACTTTGGATGCGAGGTACCGGTCCAGTTCTGACCCAACATCCACGGGTTTTGGAGGAGTGAGACTGGGTAGGTTATTGAAGATGTTTGTAGCCTGTAGGAGTGTGCCAGTGTCAGCATATCAGGATTCAGCATGTACTAGTAGCAAACAATCGAAATGGTGGACTTACCTTTGCAGCCCTCTGTACATCGTCGGATATCTCACCACTCGCAGTAGTCTTGAGTAGTGTTCTGAAGTCCAGTTGTGGACCCAAAAAAGACTGCCAACCGAACCAGACCCACAATAGTTGCAACTGGACCATGGTTGCTGGTCCAACCAATTTTTCAAGATGGTACAGTTCGGTTCAAGCAACTGCAATGAGGCCAGAAAACTGGGTTGAAACTGGTCCCAACCGGTTGCAAGACCAACCGGTTGAATTTATTGTGATATCAACATACGTAGACTAAAGTGTAACTATCTCATCCGAGTCTTCCTGAGCACCTTGGTCCCATGAGCACATCTCCTCGAATACACTCATCTGAATTTCATCAGTCTCTAAGTTCACAGCAGCCTGATCTTTGATCGACTTGCACCAAGCATGCTTCATAATTTGAAGCTTCTCGAACTGTTCACCACCGAGGCGAGAACGACGGTTGGTGGCAATTTCTGCACCCGCAGAGAAGAGCCGCTCACATGGGACTGAAGTGGCAGGGATTGCACACATGTCCTGAGCAACATGTGCGAGTGTTGGATATGTTTTTTCATGCGTGGCCCACCATTCGACAATATCCGTTTCCTTTGAGACATCTGAAGGGAGTTCGCCAAGGTATCGGCATAGTTCTGCTTTCCATCCCCCTCCATCAGTACGGCTGCTTTGCTGGACAAGTATACGGCGGTGGCAATCAAACTCAGATTCTAGAGTTTCAATGGCAGAGGTTGAAGTGGCGAGTGGTGTGGGTGAGTCATGATGACCTTGCCTTGCAGTCTGTTCTTCTTCCCAATATTCTTCCAGTGTGTGCTCAATGATCTTGAGAGCTTCATCATGCCAATCCTTGGCGTATGGGTTCCCAGCTTC
>JBBPMU010001061.1:0-10959 GCA_038090475.1 Wakefieldia striispora | reverse complement strand
TTGAGAGCTATGGTTGGACGATGGGTTGACAAAAATGGATATTCAGGGATGTTAACCTGACCTAACCAAATCGAGCTACCTAAAAGGTAGAGGTTGAGCTCGCTTATGCGGTTTCAACTTCTAGATGCATCGTCAAGGACATCCCGCAAGATTCCATCCGACGGAACAATGCCTCACTCTCGGTGTTGGACGCAACCATAGTCGACCGTTCCAAAAATAAGATGGTAAAGAACATGCACTTGAACCTCCATCACACTCGGTTCGAGCAGCTGTGCGACCTAACTAGTATTATTCGCGACCGTGTCCCACGAGCGGAGGTGAGACCAATTCCCCATCTTCTTTACCATCATTGCACGCCATTTGATTAAGCAGAACACGCTAGCTTGGGTGGTAATATGTCTTGTTCGCAGACACGCCCCAACCCTATGCCAAGGACTGCATAAAGTCTTGCCACGCGTCGAGAAAGTCATGCAGTGGATGACAAATGCGAACTCTGGTACTTGTCCAAGGATAGTACGGCGGCACAAAGTTGGGTGGTGGATGGGCATGATTCCATATGGGGCAGTGCAGCGCGTGGTTTATCTGCCGTGTTGGCACATACTGATATAAGAAATAACACATATGATGCCGTGTTCATGTCGCAGGGCGTGTCCATTTGAAGGTTGGTCGGTCTATTTTGTAAGAGACATCTTGGATTCGGAACGCTGATGCCACCTGTCTGAGCAGAGGCTCTTATGGTCCGATGTGCGGGAGTAGTGTTACCTTCGATACGAAAATTAGTCTAGTAATCAGCAAACACCTCAGCATCAGGAAAATGGTGAAGAAAAGATATAGCATGGTAGGAAAGATAATCCATTATAATTCCTTGTCATTGATTATCAACCCCCCTTTCGTGATTATAATCAATTATCCTCTCTTCACCATTTTCCTGATGCCATGCCACTGTGATGCTTCCGAGATCGGAGCATAGACTGACCTCGCGTTCCGATGGCTCGGATCAACTTAGACTCGTGCTCGATCGCTACTTGCACATCCTGCATCGACTTGGAGAGGGCATCCCAGCGGTGGACCGTGTGACTCCATAATCATCCTATTCAAAAAACCCACGCCGATCGCCCCTACAACAGTAGGGAGTAAACGGGCGGTTAAAAGAGTTGGAACGGCCGGCAAGGATGAGTCTCAGATGACCGCAGGCACGGGTACATAGCACCCCGTCCTCCAGACGGCACCGTTAGCCAGAAATCTCGAATTTTATACCATGCATACTTCGGGGACGTCACTAATCTGATCAAAAGTGCAGTCCGGTGCTGTTTGTTTGAATCGGAGGTTTGTTGGCAGGTCCGCACTGTCATATGCTAGAATCGTCCACGAGTTTGAGGACGATGTCGGTTCGCAACACCTTAGCGCGAACTGTCAAGACGATCATATTCGCTCCGCGTAGCAGAGACCATGATGCGGCTCTCATCGTACCGCAGTGCACATTGCATTTTACGGCATGTACGCACCGCAGAACCTATTTTCGATGAGTTGTGGAACCCCGGGCAAGTAATGACACGTCGTTGACTTCCTCAGGTAATCCGACCAAGGATCATGGAAAATGGTTCAAATTGAAGAAATCGAGACAACTTCTCCCATGTGGGAAGGCGTTGAGACCTAGAGAGGTTGACCTACCATTGGAGCTGTTCTCGTTTACTCCAGCCTGAGTCTGTCAGTTTGTTGTCAAAGTCCAGGTCAAAGTCGGATTTGGAAGAGTCGTCTGCCGTACGTACTCAACCTCTCACGATGAAACCGCCAGCCTTCGCGTCGCCATCCATGGTTACAAAATACGAACTACAATAAAGTAAAGAAAGAGAAACGAGGACTTGAAATACGCATTACAAGAGGGTAACAAGTTGGATACATTACTTGTACAATGTTACCTATTTCCCCTCTCATACTACCTCAAGAAATTGGTATTTATAAAAAAAAATCCATACACTTTACATCTCGTTTCTCTGAATTAGGCTGAAGCAAACCATGTCGATTCGCAAGCTAAGAGGCATCGATGCGGGTTACCCATGGCTTGTATTTTGGGTCAACGGGGTCCGTGAGTCCGAGGGGACGGGATCGGTGGAGCATGGAGAGGTGACAGACGACATGGAAAGGTGGCGTTGCAGAGAACGGGAAAGCGCTCCTTGCGTTGGGAGCGTGGAGGAACGCGGTAGACTATGTGATGGACGTCCAGCAGGAAATTGCTGTGGTGGCTTGCCATCAACCAGCGCCAAGGGAAGATGTGCAGACGATGTCGGAGCAGGCTGACTTCCCGATAAGTCTGCTGGCTGCGCACCGGTGGATAACCGTCTTTTCTTAGAGCGGGGTGAAAGTTCAGGGTCTGGCTCCGTTTCGGTGGCATCGTTTGCAGCTCGTTTCTGATACCGCGTCGAAGTGTTACGAGGACCACGAAGTACGGCAGCAATACGGGAGATGCCACGGTTGACGAATTGAGGGACGAGTTGTTCCGCATTGATCCATTGGAATCTCGACGTCGCCACTTCTCTCAGATCATCCTTCTTGGGCTTAGTCAAGTTGAGAGCCTTCCACGGATAATAAGGTCGGCTATCAAATCGCTCCAAGGCCTCTCTATCTTTCTTCAACCAGCGGCGATGGTCTTCTTCTTCAGATACCCAGCCAAGATCTAGCAGTCTACGCAAATGTCTTCCGTTAAGAGCACTCCTTTCGGGGTTGCTGTTTTCAAGTACTGCTTCATAAACATGCCAACCGAGAATGGGATCAAATAGTTCGGGGGCGCATTGTTCCGCAGGCAACGATTTTTCGTATGCGAAGTCGCGTACTTTAATCCCTGATCGTTGGATGTCAACGACGATTTCTTCTTGTGTGAGTTCTGGGGGAATTATTTCTGTAGGCACAGGTGAAGGTGCAGAAGCAGGTTGTTCCGAGGCCTGAAGAGGCACGTGCCACGTCAATGTACTGATCGGACGGCAGTGTTGACGGGGACACTTACAGTATTATCCGCCGCCGGGGGGGATCGAGGCGCATGCATAGTAACGGATATATTCAACGAATTCTCGCTCTGCGTCCTTCGACCATACGAGGGCCCTTGACTGGACTCTCCTATCGGCTGGGAACGTGACCGGCCGAGTGGTAGTATCTGATCTTCTGGGGCGTTGCAAGCCACCGGATGGCAAGTTCCAGGAACGTGAGAAGGGATGTTGAGCTGTAAGCCCAATGGACCTTCAACCTCGGATGCAGGCATTGAAGTAGAGGGTCAAGTTTTCGAGAAAGGAGGGTTGGAACACAAATATACGGGTGGGTGCTATTGTTCCTGTTCCACCTCTCCACCGGCCAAGGAGGTCACCAAATCGGGGTAGAGACAAAGCGGTACCGCGCCGCTCCGAATGCAATAACAGCTCAGAACGGGAAAACGTGGACTGTGTGTAAGTTTTCTTTCGTGTTCGGCGAGGAAAGTTCGCGGCGCGCGTTCGAGATGTCCGAGTCGAACGACGTTGAGAACGCAACAGCTGAGTTGTCCTGTCCCTCTCGCCGGCATACGCCGAAAATAAAGAATCCTAATATGGAAATATATGCTGCCCCTATGGCAACTTTGAAGGCTTAGACCATGGTAGCTACTTGTATGCATCAATCTAACCTTTTTAAATCCACCGTGACTTGGAGCTGTTCTCACGTACCTGAACCTACTACCTCTGACTCATGTTGACACATATCGGAGTTACTACAAATTGTGAATCTCGCTAGTCTGGCAAGTCCAGCGTAGTTTGGCTGCTTAATGTGACTGCAAAGGTGACACGGCATACGCCGAACGATCTAAATACAGCAATGATCGTGTGGAAACTCATGAATCCCCGTTATCGAGTGCAACGATGAGCGTACCAGAAAAGCTACTCATCCCATTGCACGTATCGTACATACAATCCCTTGGAAACGTGAGCTTATCGTATACTCCCTTCCATGCCCCGTTAATCGTTAGACAGGGTAAAGATGATCTCGCTTATCATCTCACTGCACACTTGCGCATGAACGCCATCTATTGGGGACTCACAGCCTTATGCATCATGGGTCATCAGGAAGCCCTAGATAGAGAAGAAATGATTGAGTATGTGATGAGTTGTTGGGACGACGAGGCGGGTTCGTTCGTTCTCCTGTATTTGGGTCGGTTGTTAACACGTTCTCTTGCCAAGGTGGCTTCGGTGCACATCCTGATCACGATGCGCACATTCTCTCCACCTTGAGTGCAGTTCAAATTCTTGTCACACAGAACGCGCTTGACAGACTGAACGTTGACCGTGTCGTTAAATGTACGCCTTCTTGCTTGATACAGGCGGCGCTTGATCGCGATCTCCGTTAGTCATTGCGTCGCTCCAGCGACCGTCGGGAGTGTTTGCGGGCGATGCCTTTGGTGAGACTGATACCCGGTTTTTGTACATCGCTGTCAACGCACTGTCGCTCCTCGGTCGCCTGGACGCCATCGATATCGAGAAGGCGGTCCTGTACATCCGTCGGTGTCGTAACTTTGACGGAGGGTACGGTGCAACCGCTGGCGCGGAAAGCCACTCTGGGCAAGGTGGGCGATGACAAGTCATGCCTGGTTTCTTCATCACAAAAACTCACCCTATCCCTTCGTGACTTACTGCTTCTAGTCTTTGTCTGTGTGGCTGCGCTCGCTATTCTCGACCGTTTAGGCGAGGTCGATTCAGAGATGTTGTGCTGGTGGTTGTCAGAACGACAACTCTCCAATGGCGGACTCAATGGACGGCCTGAAAAACTGCCAGACGTGAGCACGACGGCCGCTGTTTCTTGTTGGGGACTTTAGCTGACATGGTCATCGAATAGGTTTGTTATTCGTTTTGGGTGCTGTCAGCGCTATCGATCTTGAATAAGATCACTTGGATCGACAGCGAGAAGCTTATTGAATTCATTCTCTCATCCCAGGATCCTGAGACGGGTGGGATTGCCGATCGGCCTGGAGACATGGTGGATGTCTTCCATACCCACTTTGGAGTCGCGGGTATGTTGTAAACTGACACCTTTGTGTTTAAACTCGTTGAACGGACTGGAATACAGGCCTTTCCCTCTTGGGATATCCTGGATTAGGAGATTTAGATCCTGTGTACTGCATGCCTGCGAACATCATCGAAGCAAGGGGACTCAGGAAAGGCTGGAAGGCACTGCCGCGGAGGTCAATATGATGGTGTGCTTCGTTTTTGAAATTCTGGCTGGCTGCCCAATCAAACCATTTACCTAGAGCACGCCATGTTAACTGGACAAACGAGGCTGAGGTATTTCCGTTGCGGTATAACTCCTCATCGAATATGATAGGAGCGCTATGTATCTTAGGTCTAAAAGAATGGAAGTCGTCACGTCGGCGCACCGAGCGACTAGACCAAGCTCTACCTTTCATGTCCGGGCAGCATGATCCGGTGCCCGTGAATCCTGTGCAACAGCAATTGTGGTGGGTATACATTAACTTTTGGCGCCTAGAATTGCGAAAAGAAGCAGTGTGATCACTACCAATACGTATCTTAAATATATAGGTAAGTTATGTCGGTGTTCATCTAATTCTAGGAAAAGTATGGTCGCTTTACGCTGACTTTACATACGCTGTCCTTGACCACATGGATGGACCAATATGTTGCACACTGTGGACTTGCCAGCCAAAGCGTATTGGTGACACGACTGTCAATGAGTGGAAGAACGAACGGACTTGTTGAAGGAGGGGTGTGGGTCAGCTTCTTCCATCACCAAACATTTCCCCGACATCCCACTAGAACTACTGACCATTGAGACGAGGCATCGACGTCTTGAATAATACGAAATCTGATAGCAGCAGTGTCAAGATCAGCGTTTAAGGAGGTATGAAAGACACGTAACACACGATGCTGTGGTCTTCTATGAAGTAGATGTCATTCGGGTGATACGAGTCGAATCATACAGTTGAGGCTTCGTGACTAGCTGTGCCAATTCTATGAGATCGATCTTACCGGTATCATAAGGAAGCTTGGGATTACTACTTGCACCTTGTATCGCTGGTATCGTGATCGAGAGAGGTGGCACCTGTCTCGGCTGTGCTTGATCTCGGATACGTTCAACACCGGTATGCCAGTGCGAGTTCATACCTTCTGCTAGCACCGCCAATCCGAAGTCATCGTTCTCCTGGCTTGACCAGGGTCCACGGTGACATAGTTGTGATTCCGCAAATGTTGGTGGCACCACAGAACTTAAGGCACTGCAAAGCTGCTAGTAGGCTCGTTCCAATCCTGCGATCGTTTCGTACTGTATTGTGTGGGCCAGTCGATATGGAGAAATAACATTCACTACGGTGACGACGGTGAGGGGAAGAAGTCAAGGGATGCGATAGATCAACATAATTTGGGGTGATACGCTAACACTCACGTCGGCTCTACTTTGGTATTTTTGCTCGTTCAATCTGCGGATGGGGATCTTCACCGTGAATCATTCCACACTTAGGGACGTCTTTCTCCAGCCCCCAAGCACGTGCCTAACTCCTGTAACCAGTCCCACCACTGGCGTTTCCTTGGAGCGTGTATCATTTTTGGCGCCAGGTTGCCAACCGCAGACTTGATGATCTGTGTTGCCAGCAAGCTCAGTCTTCTCGCTGTGTCTTCGGTAGAAATGAAGAGACGTACTCTCGCCCGCGCCTCCAGGACTAGCACGTGCGCCGACCCATTTCGACATGCTGCCACGCTTCTTGCGCATGTCCGCTCAACCTGGACCGCAACCAGTTCACATTATTGCAATCATGTCTGTCCTTTCCCTTAATTTCACTTGGCTTGCATCCTAGCTGACGTGATCTTCAGGCGATTTCAACCTTCCGGCATCCGGCAACTACGTACGAGTGGCAGTTGGGGGGTCGCATGGAATGCTGCTTCATGATCCCCACAGGCCTGCACATTTTCGAAGCGTGGCAGGGAATGGACCTGACGTTGGCCACGCATCCCCGTCATCGCCTTGGTCGCTTCGCTAACTGGTCGTTTGGCGATACCGCCTCATGGCGGGAGATATCAAAACCCCCGAAGATACAGACTGCTCTACCAACCCACTTTTGTCCTCGCCGCTTTCTAACCTTTGGATAGTACCTTCCAGCAGGACCCACTCACAGATTTTGACGACGTTTGACGAATCGACCATGGTGTCCACACTGCTCGGTGTACTTATCCTCGCACGAAACGGGGATCGTTCCGAATTTTTCCAAGATCCCTACAATTATGCCCCAAGATTCACCGAATCTACACCCCTCGGTGCCGTGCGTGTTTCCGTTTACTCGTACTTGGCGGGGCTCACTGACAAGTCACAATAGTCCGAGTCCTTCCAGCTCGGATCCTACCTCAAGGCGACCTACCTGGACTCGTCTTCACCCCTCCATATCGTCGACATGCCTCTGGACCCTACTCACCCCATCCCTCCCAGTCGAGTTAACATCCACGCTAAGTCAGGTGGTGAGGGTGCCGCAATCTTTGACTCCAGTATCGCTTTGATGCAAGGGATGTTCCCACCGACTTCAAAGAACCAAATCGAACTCGCCAACGGAACCACCATCACTTCCCCGCTTGGCGGTTATCAATATGTTCCCGTCGAGATGGAAGAAGCGGACCACGTGCTCGAGCCGTGGACTGACTGCAAGGTCCGCAAGTTGCTCACTGTTTCACGTGTTTGCATCATTAATGGCTTGTGTAGGCTTTCAAAAAGCACGTTTCCGAAGTTTATGCTTCTGCAGAGTTTACGCAGGCCTCCAAAGATGCACAACATTTCCTTGAATCAATCCAGGACTATATGTTCGGCAGACCTGCGGAGCTTGTTGATATGGTAGGCTGAAGGTTCACCTTGGCATCTGGTAGACACTGATATCTGCCTTCTTTTGTAGTGGAATGTTCGTAGATGTTATTTCATTCTACGATTTCATTTCTAATTGTGTGCACAGGTGTATGATTACCTGAACACACAACTTACATACAACCAAAGCTTTGCGTACCGGCTTCCACCGACATTGATCGAACAGGCACGCGGTTGGGCAAATTACAAGGAAGATGCGGTCTTCTCTGACAAAGATCTTAGTGGGATTGGAAACAGTGAGTCTCGTCTCCTTTCCGATAGTTCGGGCACGTGACATGCCTTGCAGTCGCGGGGCGAGCTATTCTTGCTCCGGTCACCAGGGCACTTGAACGGATCGTGTTCGATGATGACCCGCTCCGAATCCTGCTCATCGAGACCAGTTACCAACCCTTCATCTCTCTCTTCAGCATGCTGGACGCGCAGGACCCCAATGGGAAACTCTTTGGGATTCGTGCGTATACTACCCATGTGTGTTGACTTCCATCCATTCATTGAGCAACATAGCCAACTACGCTTCCGCTTTGGCGTTCGAGGTTGTCCGTGGTCCTGGCCCCGAATTCCGTGACTTTGTTCGCGTTAAATTCAAGAACGGTACTGAGGACTCCGAGTTCAAAACCCTGCACATGTTTGAGCACCCCGAGCAGGCGATCCCAGTCACTGAGTTCTTGTACCGGTTGGAGGTTCGTGATCTAATGCAGTCTTGTGGTCGGTACGTTGTGCATGCTCACCACCTGCACAGCATCACGTGATCTCGGATACTAAAGCATGGAATTCCGCATGTTCTACGAGCTGGTTCCCGTTTGGCTCTGACGCAGCTATCAGCGGAAGTATTTTTACGCCTTTCCAAATTCTGTTCCTTTCTTTACTTGGCATTTGCGTGTTTGCATGGACGGGGTACCGAAAGTATACACAGTCGAAGCGCGCAAAACAGCAAGAGGCAATGAGAGAAGAGGAGGTGGGTGCGCCCGCGTATGGTATAGTCGGCCCGAGACGCTCATCCGCCATTTTGAAGGGACAGGACACTTTCGTGAACGAAAAGTCGCGCTTACTTCCTTGAATTGGATCGTTGTAGGGATCGCGTCTCTTGTCTCTTTCATGTGACTGTAACACCACTGTTTCTTCTTCCCGCATGTTTTGCATTCATACCCTCTTTTCTCCTGCATTGTTTCCCTTCCTTTCTTCCCGTGCTTGGCATCGCTGTTGTTGGGCATACCCGTCATAGTACTGAGTACTTCACGCTCGTAGTAGGTAATTAGCCTTTTCTCCCTAAACTTATGAAAAGCATGATTTACTGTCTATTCGTGTGACGAACCATCATACGGATCAACATCCCGGAAGGCTGTGGCAGAAGGAGGTCGCGAAGGCGAGCTACATACTGAAGACACGTTCTCAAGTGGTGGCAAGCTCACTATACATACATGCATCTCATCGGATGAGTCGGGATGATCTCGTGACACACCTTGTACTATATGACGCAAATGGGCTGGAACAAACAACGGTCTTGTTCAACTCCGAAATGACCAAGAACTCGATTGTACTATCCGTCAATGGTACGGGACTTGCGTTTTCAAAAAAATTCCCCCACAGGCAGCGTTTGTTTGGCGAGGAATTTCAAATGCCATCGCGTGGATAGTCAGCCCGCTGTGTGAGAGGCCCATATACAGGACTAGCAGAGCTAGCTGTTGAACCGAAGGTTCAACAGAGGGGTTAATAAATCCTAGTAAACTGAGTGACAAGGAATCTATGGAAACTGGCAAATGCTCACTTCGGCACCTTTGGTGCCTGCGTTTGCATTTGGTAATGTTTCATCAGAGTCAGGTATGTATGGTCACACAGATGTCAGCCATTAATTTTTTAGATTTAGAATCTTAGGCACTTCATCTAAGTCAATACCTTGTAAGGATAATTTTTTTTGGGATTGTAAAGTACATTCAGTGGCATTTTGGATATCATGGGTACAAATGTATACTATATAGTACAAATCATATTTGCAAGTTTCTAAATACTTCATTCCAAACCACATTTGTAACTTTGGTAGATTGATTATTGTCTGCATCAGAAGGAAAGAGAACTTTGATGTTCCTGGGATGAGTACAACGTGAAAGGGCAACATAGAGTTGACCATGAGAGAAAACAGGAGAGATCAAGTTGAGACCAACATGGTTAAGGGATTGACCTTGAGATTTGTTGATGGTCATTGAATAGGCTGTTACGCGGGTGCGGAACAAAGACTTCACTCGAGATCCTTTCGTACTCGTAGTGTCAGCGATGACTAGGAGCAGAGTATTGCCTGTCGCTCGTAAGAGAGAAGGCGTCAACAAAGAGAACGAAAACTGGAAGGGCTTAGCACAGGAGCAAGTCGAGCGACCTTCTTCAGGAGCGAAGACTTTGCAGGCAGAAGTGCGTAGAATTAGCTGAAGAGCTATTCTACTACAGCGATGCGTATTTATACTACGAGGTACAAATAAAGGAAAATAGTCCAAAGAGGAAATCAACGAGACGCGTCGCGTCGCGTGTATCGTAAAAGGAAATCAACAAAGGACGCGTAAAAGGAAACATACGCGTAAAAGGAAATGCAGAGTCCCATGTCCAAGAAAGGAATCGGAGGTCCGTGTCCAAAGTAAGAAGGCGGAGAGCTGCTAAGTATAAAAGGAAAGAGATATAAAAGGGACTTCCCGGTAGAAAAGAGTCAGAAGTCCGGGGGCATCCGTAAATGTGGGAAACGGCGGTGTTCCTGTGCGAAGTCTGAAGGTGACCTAGAAGTTGTGGTACACAGGGTCAAGTTGACCGCTGTCAACGATCTCCCAAAGGAGGTCTCTATACGCCGTGGAAGAAAGGTCAAACCAATAGTGATCATAAAAATGAGTAGGAAAGAAAAACGTATCCATGTCTGTCTCTTCTTCACCGTTTAGTTGTCTCCAAATGATTTCGACATCTCGTTCCCAAGTATCTTCGAAATCCGTAACATAGGCCAGATGGACAGGGAATTGCAAGCGACGAAATGGAACAGGGGAATCTTCTAGACCACTATCCAAAACCATGCGAGGGATAAAGACAACATTGTCATTGGGATTGCCACCTAAGATACGACAC
>JBBPMU010001060.1:0-10967 GCA_038090475.1 Wakefieldia striispora | reverse complement strand
TGGACAGGCCTGGCCAGTTAGGTACCTTGCTGGGGGAGCTGGGGGGGTCTGTCAAGCTGTCCAGTCTGTCCCAGTCTGTCAAAGTCTGTCCTGTGGAGGTCTGGTTTGCTGATGTCTGAGTGACCTTGTGTGCTGCCAATACAGTCATGACTTGAAGAATCAATGACAGTAGGCGAGTGAACCAGTAAACCTCGTAGGGTTCCAAGATTGGCATGATCAAAGGCATGATGAAGGGAGATAACGTGTGAGTAAAAGATGTCAAGGCTGGTTGTTACGGATTTCAAGGATACCTGGGAATGCGATGTCAAAATCATTTGGAGACAACTCTCTGATGACGACGATACAGACATGGATATGTTTTTCCTTCCTACTCATTCCTATGATCGCTACTGGTTTGACCTTTCTTCCACGGCATATAGAGACCTCACTTGGGAGATCATTGATAGTGGTCAATATGACTCTATTATTCATGACTTCTAGGCTATTCTTCAGACTTCGCATGGGAACACTGCCATTTCCCATGTTTACGGATGCCCCCAGACTTCTGTCTCACTTCTACCAGGAAGTCCCATTTATCTCTTTTCCTTTTATATTTAGTGGAACCCCACTTCTCCTTTTGGACACGGAACTCCAATTCCTTTCTTGGACACAGGACTCCACATTTCCTTTTACGCGTACGTTTCCTTTTATGCGTCATTCGTTGATTCCCTTTTTACGATACACATGATGCGACATGTATTGTTGATTTCCTTTTACACATCATCCCTTTATGGTAACCCCCCTAGTATATAAAGGGTCAACTTGTAGTAGATGCTCTTCAGCTAATTCTACACATTTCTGCCTGCAAAGTCTTCGCTCCTGATGAAGGTCGCTCAAATTCTCTTGCGCTAAGCCCTTCCAGTTTTCCATCTCTTTGTTGATGCCTTCTCTTTTGCAAGCGACAGGCAATACTCTGCTCCTGGTTGTTGACGACACCACGAGTACGAAAGGATCTCAAGTGAAGTCTTTGTTCCACACCCACGTAACAAAAGAATTAGCTCGTCCCTTGATCCCTGCTACTACACACAGGATCCGACCCACTTCACGCCACATATCAAGCCCCTCAGCAAGAGGACTCATCTGACGATGAACGCCTTGCTGCTTCCCCTTGGTTGAACCCCTATCAATCCATCCAACCCTCTGGAACCAACTCTCCACGCTCACCACCACCTTGACGATGAGTAGCCAGATCCTCTCAAGTATCCTCTCCTGATACTAGACGAGGACCTCTCTTGAATGTCACCCCTTCCTACACTCCCACACCATCCCTAGGTTCCACTCTAGGCACCCCTGCCCTCTCACCCCTCCAATTCCAATCGACCCTTCCCTTGTTACAGATTTCGAAGATACTTGGGAATGAGACGTCGAAATCATTCGGAGACAACTCTCTGGTGAAGAGCCGATGGACATGGATACGTTTTTCTTTCCTACTCATTCATATGATCGGTATTGGTTTGACCTTTCTTCCACAGCGTATAGAGACCTCACTTGGGAGATCATCGATAGTGGTCAGTATGATCCACTTTATCATGACTTCTAGGTTACCCTTCAGACTTCGCACGGGAACACCGCTGTTTCCCACATTTATGGATGCCCCCGGACTTCTGACTCACTTCTACCGGGAAGTCCCATTTATCTCCTTTCCATTTATACTTAGCGGCTCTCCGCTTTTCCCTTCGTGGACATGGACCTCCGATTCCTTTCTTGGACACGGGACTCCGCATTTCCTTTTACACGTATGTTTCCTTTTATGTGCTCTTTGTTGATTCCCTTTTACGATACATGCAACGCGACGCGTCTTGTTGATTCCCTTTCTCGTTTATTTTCCTCTATTTGTACTTCGTAGTATAAATACCTGCCGCTGTAGTAGAATAGCTCTTCAGCTAATTCTACGCACTTCTGCCTGCAAAGTCTTCGCTCCTGAAGAAGGTCGCTCAACTTACCTCCTGCGCTAAGCCCTTCCAGCTCTCTGTCTCTGTCGCTAACGGGCTTCTCTCTTACGAGCGATAGCCATATACTCTGCTCCTAGACATCGACAACTCTACGAGTACGAAAGGATCTCGAGTGAAGTCTTTGTTCCGCACTCGCATAACATCCCTCTTCCCAGCATGCGCCCACCCATCGCTCTCCATCCCCCGCATCTAGCACCCACAGCATGTTGAACCCCCAGGAAGAACTCAAGGCAGCTTGCCTGGAACCCTTCTCCAGCAAGAGTGAAGACGCCTCCCGTTGGCTGCTCGCCATGAAGGCCTATTTTGCCATCAACGATACCAAGTATAATGACAAGAAGATCGCCGTTACGCTTCTGAACTGAATGAACCATGGAAGAGGAGTGACCTTTTCTGAAGCATGGCTCAACAAGATTATGACCACCCTGGTCACCTCCTGGGCTGATACCCTCAAGGAAATCGAAGCTGACTTCCACACTGTCTTTATACCCCCTGGCCTCAAAGACATGGTGCGGATGACCCTCCACAGCATCCATATGGAAGGGAAACCTTTCAATGGCAACTTCGATGCCTTCTGCAGTGCCTTTCAACTCAAAGTCTCTAGGAGTGACATCACTGACCAATTGGTTCTCAAGGATCTTCTCAAACATGCTGTTTCGTGCCAACTCGCCACTATGATGATGGCCTTAGAGAAGGAACCCACGACCACAAATGATTGGCTCGAGAAAGCCTCTCATTTCTACCACGCCATTATCTGCACGGACCTCTTGAGGAAAGGTGGCACATCCTATATCGGATCAACCTCGAACCCCTCCTGTTCACGTGACCCCATGGCCATGGATGTGGACTATGTTTCACTCTCCCTGGCAGAACGATCCAAACATATCAAGAATAGGAAGTGTTTTGTTTGCCACAAGATAGGCTGTTTTGCCGGCAAACATTGTAACAGGCAGAACTGACGTTCTCCCCCTCAGAGGATTAGGACTGCCGAAGAAGATGCTCCTATGGACGCCCTCTCTGCCTACGCAAAAGGCAAAGGGCTCAAGACCCATCAAGCAATCCAATTACTAGAAATGTTTTCAGACAAATTGGACCCCACCCTATTGGACAAACCCAAGCAAGAGGCCAAAGAAGATGAGGATTTTCAACACTGAGGAGTAGAGTGACGTCTACTTCCTCAAGGACAAGGACTCCTGTAATAATAGCACCCATTTTTGTTTCCTCTCCTGCAGATAGGGCAATACACGTTCCTGTATCCCTTTATGCAGGAAGGACAGGAGAAATCATTGCCACCACCGCCCTCATCGACTCTGAAGCCACCAGATCATTTATCGACTGTGACTGATATGAAGTAGCACTCAGTAAACTTAAAGAGGAGAGTAAGGATAGCGCGCCGGGTTCTAGAGGTTTCCCGGCAATGAACGCGGCGAGTAGGGATTTGTGGAAGTCGTGCAAGGGAGGAATGTTGGAGTGAAGTGTAGTCCCAGTGAAGCGAGGAGCTATCCTTAAATCCTACCCTGGGAAGTAGAATCAAGTAGATAAGACTGGGGAAACCAGTCGACTATGTACATGGGTTTATATAGCTACAAGTATCGTGCACAGACCAAGCTGTGCGTATCGTATCGTCCAACGAGAAAAAGAGAAGAGAAGTCGTACGATGCGAAGATCATGTATCCTGAGTCATGTCGTCTTTGTCAGTGAGAAAAGGAAGATAAGGAGTTGCCTGGCCAATGGCGAAAGAAGAGCAGAAGATAAGTAATCGGCCAATCAGCAAGTGCCGGGATAGTCACGTGTGTCAGATCACGTGACAGAAGGAAGTTTATACTGACATAGGAGCGTACCAAAAGGGGAACGTCACGTGATCGTGTGAAAGAGTCACGTGACACGAATTACATGTTGGTGCTCGCCTTTGAGGGCTGAGCATAGTGAAGTGGTTCGTTAAGTAAAAAGTTCGAGAGAGAATGATGAAATCATAACAGTGACTTCGCGATATGAAACCGAATTCCTCTTGTTCGACTCGCTGAACCAATTGGAGCCAAGAATGTAGATGGAACCAAGAATAAGGCTGGAGAAATCCATCATAAGGTATTCATTACCCTGTGCTATGCTGATATGGAACACCAACAGGAACTTATGGTGATCAACTGCAGCTCCCAAAACATCATTCTCAGGATGCCATGGCTAGTAAAGGTAAACCCCAAAATTGACTGGACTAACCAAACCATCGAATTCAAGAATGGACAACACGTCCAACGCCATGACAACCCCCTAAGGGAAGCACAAGCCTACCTTATTCGATATATCGACAAGAACCTGGATCAAGTATCCAAGGCCAACTACAATGCTAGGCAGCAAGCCATCAAACAGCATTTCCAACGAAAACTACAAGAAGCGAAGATCCTCCCGGAGGTGATCCGGAAGGTAACTCTGTCAACCACTATTGCCGCTCAAAAGAAAACCCTGCAAGTAATCCTCCCCACCGCGTTCAAGGATTACAAGAAAGTCTTTGATGAACCCAAGGATGGTTTTATTCCTCCTTCCCACAACTTTGATCACGTGATCAAACTAAAGGACTCATTCATCCCACGAAAGGCCAAACCATATTCTCTTAACCCTGAAGAAATGAAGGTCTGCCAGGAATTTGTAAAGGAACACCTCGAGAAAGGGACGATCAGACCCTCAAAATCCCCTCAGGCAGCCCCTTTCTTTTTCATCGCCAAGAAAGATGGCAAACTACGCCGATTATTGCTATCTTAACGAGCACACCATCAAGAATGCTTATCCCCTGCTGCTCATCCCAGACCTGATGGACAAACTATGGGGATCGAATATCGTCACCAAGATGGACATCTGTTGGGGATTTAACAACATTTGCATCAAGGATGGCAATCAATGGAAAGTGGCTTTCGTCACTCCATTTGGCCTTTTTGAGCCCCTCATCATGTTCTTCGGAATGTGTAATGGTCCCCCCACCTTCCAGGCATTCATGGACCACTACTTTGGTGACATGATGGCCAAAGGATGGCTCATCATTTATATGGACGACCTCTTGATCCATACCAAGGACAATCAAGATCTCCATGACAAACGAACCTGTCATGTTCTAGAATGAATGGTGGAACTCTACCTACACCTGAAACTGGAGAAGTGTTCCTTTTCTCAGAAATCCGTTGATTTTCTAGGAATGGTTATTGCCGAAGGTGAAATATGAATGGACCACACGAAGTTGTCTGCCATCAAATCCTGGGTGCCACCAACTTCTGTCAAGGGTGTTCGATCCTTCCTTGGATTTTGCAACTTTTACAGGAAATTCATTGCTGACTTCTCCACTATTGCCACACCCCTCATTGCCCTCACCAAGAAATTGGCCATCTGAGAATGGAAGGACAACCAACAATGATCTTTCGACAGACTGAAGGAAAAGTTCCTCTGCCTACCTGTCCTTTCTATGCCAGAACCCCAGAAACCGTTCACCATCATGACCAACACCTCTCTCACTGGCACAGGTGCTGTCCTAATGCAAAAGGACGTCAATGGTGACCTCCACCTATGCTCTTACTTTTCCTGCATGTTCTCCCCCACCGAGCAGAACTACAACATTTATGATCAAGAACTTCTCACTGTCATCAAAGCTCTTGAAGAATGGTGTCAATACCTTAGTGGCACTGTTACGCGGGTGTGGAACAAAGACTTCACTCGTGATCCTTTCATACTCGTAGTGTCAGCGACAACTAGGAGCAGAGTATTGGCTATCGCTCGTAAGAGAGAAGTCCGTCAGATAAGAGACAGAAAGCTGGAAGGGCTTAGCACAAGATGTAAGTCGAGCGACCTTCTTCAGGAGCGAAGACTTTGCAGGCAGAAATGCATAGAATTAGCTGAAGAGCTATCTACTACAAGTTGACCCTTTGTATACTAGGGGGATTACCATAAAGGGACAACGCGTAAAAGGAAATCAACAAGACATGTCGCGTCGTGTGTATCGTAAAAGGAAATCAACAAAGGACGCGTAAAAGGAAACGTACGCATAAAAGGAAATGCTGAGTCCCGTGTCCAAAAGAGGAAGTAGAGTCCAGTGTCCAAAAGGAGAAGCGGAGAGCTGCTAGATATAAACGGAAAAGGAATAAATGGGACTTCCCGGTAGAAGTGAGTCAGAAGTCTGTTACGGATTTCGAAGATACCTGGGACAGAGATGTCGAAATCATTTGGAGACAACTCTCTGGTGAAGAGCCCACGGACATGGATACGTTTTTCTTTCCTACTCATTCTTATGATCGCTATTGGTTTGACCTTTTGTCCATGGCGTATAGAGACCTCACTTGGGAGATCATTGATAGTGGTCAGTACGATCCACTTTATCATGACTTCTAGGTTATCCTTCAGACTTCGCATGGGAAGACCGCCGTTTCCCACGTTTACGGATGCCCCCGGACTTCTGACTCACTTCTACCGGGAAGTCCCATTTATCTCATTTCCTGTTATATCTAGTGGCTCTCTGCTTCTTCTTTTGGACATGGACTTCCGACTTCCTTTCTTGGACATGGGACCCCACATTCCCTTTTACATGTATGTTTCCTTTTACGCGCTCTTCATTGATTCCCTTTTACGATACACACGATGCGACGCATCTTGTTGATTTCCTTTCTCGTTTATTTTCCTCTATTTGTACTTCGTGGTATAAATACCCACCACAGTAGTAGAATAGCTCTTCAGCTAATTCTACGCATTTCTGCCTGCAAAGTCTTCGCTCCTGAAGAAGGTCACTCGACTTACATCCTGCGCTAAGCCCTTCCAGTTCTTTGTCTCTCTTCGCTTATGGGCTTCTCTCTTACGAGCGATAGCCAATACTCTGCTCCTAGTCGTCGCCGATGCTACGAGTACGAAAGGATCTCGAGTGAAGTCTTTGTTCCGCACCCGCGTAACAAAAGAATTAGCTTGTCCCTTGATCCCTGCTACTACGCATGGGATCCGCCCAACTTCACGCCACGTATTGTTCTCCTGCTTTGGAGGACTCCTCTGACGATGAACGACCGCCCGCTGCCTCTCCCTACACGAACCCATATCAATCCGCATGTCCCTCTGGAACTTCTTCCCCATGCTCTCCCACTCAACCTAGATGACGAGTAGCTGGATCCTCTCAAGTCCCTGCTCCTGATACTCGACGAGGACCTCTTCTGAACGTTACTCCTGGGTATACTCCCACCCCATCTCCTCTAGGAACCACCCCTGCTCTTTCCCCTCTCCAGTTCCAATCGACTCTCCCCTTCTCCCAGCACACTCCAACTACTCGTTCTCCCTCCCCTGCCCCTAGCTTTAGCAGCATGTCGAACCCCATCCAAGATGAACTTAAGGTGGCTTGCCCAGAACCCTTCTCCGGCAAGAGTGAAGACGCCTCCCGCTGGCTGTTGGCGATGAAAGCTTACTTCGCCGTCAACAATACCAAGTATAATGACAAGAAGATCATGATCACCCTCCTGAATCGAATGAACCAGGGGAGAGGGGCAACCTTCTCCGAAGCCTGGCTCATGAAGATTATGACTGCCCCTGTCGCCTCCTGGACTGATACCCTTACCGAGATGAAGAAGGACTTCCGCACAGTCTTTATACCCCCCGGCCTAAAAGACACCGCACGAATGACCCTCCACAACATCCACATGGAAGGTAAACCGTTCAATGGTGACTTTGATGCTTTCCGCAGTGCATTCCAGCTCGAAGCCTCCAGGAGCGACATCTCTGATCAATCGGTCCTCAAGGATCTTCTTCGTCGTGTGGTCTCGAAACAGATCGCCACCATGATGACAGCCTTAGAGAAGGAACCCGTGACCGCAAATGACTGGCTTGACAAGGCCTCTCATTTCTACCATGTGATTGTTCGCAATGACTTACTCCGGAAAGGAGGAACTTCCTATATCAGATCGACCCTGTCCTCGTCCCGATCCCATGACCCCATGGCCATGGACATGGACTATGTCTCCCTGACTCCCGAAGAGAGATCAGACCATATCAAGAAGAGGAAGTGTTTTATCTGCCATCGTGTCGGCTGCTTCGCTGGCAAACACCGCAACAGGAAGAATCGCGCTTCTATCCCACAGAAGATTAGGATTGCCGAAGAAGACTCTCCTATCAACCCCATTGCTGCCTATGCAAAAGGCAAAGGGCTGAAGCCCAACCAAGTAATCTCCATGCTGGAATTGTTCTCTAGCGACACTCAACAGGCTATCTTGGCTGAACCGGACCACGAGACTGAAGAAGATGAGGCAGATTTTCAACACTGAGGAGTAGAGCGACGTCTGCTACCTCAAGGACAAGGACTCCTGTAACTATAGCTCCCGTTTTTGTATCCTCTCCTGCAGATAGGGCAATACACGTTCCCGTATCCCTTTATGCAGGAAGGACAGGAGAAATCGTCGCCACCACCGCCCTCATCGACTCCGGAGCCACTGGATCTTTCATTGACAGAGACTTCGCGGTATGAAACCGAATCCCTATGATCCGACTCACCGAACCCATCGGAGCCAAGAACGTTGATGGAACCAAGAACAAATCTGGAGAAATCCGTTACAAGGTATTCATTACTTTGCACTACGCTGACACAGAACACCAACAGGAACTCATGGTGATTAACTGTGGATCCCAAAACGTCATTTTGGGAATGCCGTGGCTGACCAAGGTAAACTCGCGGATCGACTGGACTACTCGGACCATCGAATTCGAACACGGACAGAAGGTCCGTCGACATGACGACCCGCTAAGGGAAGCGCAAGCCTACCTTATCCGATTTTTGGACAAAAACCCGGACCACGTATCCCGGGCTAACTACGACGCAAGGCAGCGAGCCATCAAACATTGATTCCAACGAAAAGCCCGCGAGGCTGGACTCCTACCGGAGGTGATCCGGAAGGTTACTCTGTCCACCACTATTGCTGTGCAGAAGAAGGCCGCACAGGTAGTGCTGCCCGACGTATTCAAGGATTTCAAGAAGGTTTTCGACGAACCGGAGGAAGGTTTTATTCCTCCATCCCGAGACTTTGACCACACCATCGAACTCAAGGACTCGTTCACCCCATGAAAAGCAAAGCTGTATTCCCTTAACCCTGCCGAAACCACCGCTTGCAAGGAGTTCATCGAAGAACATCTAGCAAAGGGAACTATTCGCCCATCCAAATCCCCTCAGGCCGCCCCCTTCTTCTTTGTCGCCAAGAAGGACGGAAAGCTCCGACCCTGCCAAGACTATCGGTACCTTAATGAACACACCGTCAAGAATGCCTACCCTCTCCCCCTTATCCCGGACCTCATGGATAAACTCCGCGGATCCAACATCTTCACCAAGATGGACGTTCGCTGGGGATTTAACAACATCCGCATCAAGGACGGCGACCAATGGAAGGCAGCGTTCATCACTCCGTTCGGCCTCTTCGAACCGCTCATCATGTTCTTCGGAATGTGCAATGGCCCTCCCACATTCCAGGCGTTTATGGACCACTACTTCGGCGACATGATGGCCGAGGGATGGCTTATCATCTACATGGACGACCTTTTAATTCATACCAAGGACGACCAGGACCTTCACGACGAACGAACTCGTCGTGTTTTGGAACGAATGGCAGAGCTCCGCCTCCACCTCAAACTCGAGAAGTGCTCTTTCTCCCAGAAATCTGTCGATTTTCTAGGAATGATCATCGGTGAGGGTGAAATCCGAATGGACCCCGCCAAACTATCCGCCATCAAGACATGGGTCGCCCCCACCTCTGTTAAAGGAGTGCGCTCCTTCTTAGGTTTTTGCAATTTCTATCGGAAATTTATCGCGAACTTTTCCGCTATTGCCGCCCCCCTCATCGCTCTCACCAGGAAATCGGCCGCTTGGGAATGGAAATTTGAACAGCAGAAAGCTTTCGCCGCCCTCAAGAACAAGTTCCTCACCCTGCCAGTCCTCTCGATGCCGGATCCCCAACATCCCTTTACTGTCATGACTGATGCCTCCCTCACTGGTGCCGGGGCTGTCCTTATGCAAAAGGACGTTAACGGGGATCTTCACCCCTGTTCGTATTTCTCTTGCACGTTTTCCCTGATGGAGCGCAATTACGACATCTATGATCGAGAACTTCTTGCCATCATCAAGGCCCTTGAGGAATGGCGTCAATACCTCAGCGGTACTCCTCACCCTGTCACGATTATCACGGATCACAAGAACCTCGCGTATTTCAAGCAACCCCGCAAATTGACCCGCCGCCATGCCCGTTGGATGCTCTTCCTTCAGGATTTTGACATCCTTTACGACACTCGCCCGGGCTCCTACATGGGACCTGCTGATGCCCTTTCCCGCAAGGACTTTGTCGACACATCAGACGACAACCAGGACGTCACTCTTCTTGACCCTGAACACTTCATTCGCACCATCGACGCAGATCTCGCCACCAAGATCGCCAAATCCTCCACCGCCGACCCTGTCGTTCAAAAAGCGCTGCTTCACTTGCAGAACGGCACTTCCCTCTTCCCACGCGCCTCCCTGACGGATTGGGAATTCCACGAAGGCTCTCTTTTCTTTCAGGGTCGCCTTTATATCCCGGATGACGCACGAAAGGAACTTGTGGCGTCCATCCATGACTCCCCGGCCGCTGGCCACCCCAGATATTTCCGACTGCTCCACCTCCTCCGACGCGACTACTGGTGGCCCGGCATGGCTACCTTTACCCGCAAATTTATCGCCGGTTGCGCCACTTGCCAAGCGAACAAGGTCATCACACACCCCACTACACCGCCCCTGTCCCCTATTCCGTCTAAGGCCACCCGCCCGTTCCAGCAAATATCTGTGGACCTTATCACCGATCTTCCCCCGTCCGACGGCCATGATTCTATAATGGTCGTGGTCGACCATGGTCTTACAAAGGGGGTAATTTACATCCCTTGTTCGAAATCTATTTCCACCGAAGGGGTCGCCTCCCTTTTCTTTTCCCAGGTTTTCCCAAGATTCGGCCTCCATGA
>JBBPMU010001059.1:0-10968 GCA_038090475.1 Wakefieldia striispora | reverse complement strand
AATCACTAATATAAAAAATAATACTTTTGATTTATTCATCCCTAGTATTAGTCAGCTAGGACAGTCTGGGCCAGACTGGGGACAACTGGAGCCAGTCTGTCAGACTCTGTCAAAGACCCACCAGTTACATAGGTACCTTGTTGGGAGAGCTGGGAGGGTCTGTTGAGCTGTCTAGTCTGTCACAGTCTGTCCAGTCCTGGCCAGTTGAGGGTTGGTTTGCTGATGTAGTAACTCTTTATCGTATATCGGGTAGTTCCTTTCTGCAGAATCAAAAGAGTGAGAGATAAACGCGCATGGTTTCCATATACCATCTTCGTCCTTAATTGATAGGACGGCTCCTGTTGCTATATCTGATGTGTCTGTTTCGACTTGCATTGGCTTCCTCTGGTCTGGATAGGCCAGAAGGGATTCTTTCGTGAATGCTTCTTTTAATTTCTTGAACGCTGAATCTTGTTCACTTCCCCATTTGAAGGGGGTATCTTTCTTCGTTAAGTCGTTCAGTGGTCTTGCTAGATGGGCGAAGTTAGGGATAAATCGTCGATAGTAATTGCAAAGGCCTAAAAAGCCTTGCACTTGTTTGAGTCTGGAGGGCGTTGGCCAGTCCAGGACCCCTGCTACTTTTGACTGTTGCATTTCTACCCCTTCTTGGGATACGACCATCCCAAGGAAATCTACTTTCTTCTGTGAAAAGTGGCATTTTTCGGGCTTGATGTATAAGTCATTTTCTTGGAGCCGTTTGAGTACCTCTTTTACTATTTTTTCGTGTTCGTGTTGAGTTTTTCCGCTGGTGAAAATCATACAGTCGTCGATGAAAATGATTACCGTTGCATACATATCGTTGAAAATGTCGTTCATCATATTCTGAAAAGTGGAAGGTGAGTTCGTCTTTCCGAAGTACATTACCAGGGGTTCGTAAGCCCCCATTGGCGTTACAAATGCCGCTTTCCATTCGTCTCCTTCTTTGATGCGGACGTTATTGTATCCCCACCTTAGATCCATGGTGGTGAATAAATCCGCTCCTTGTAGTTTGTCGATGAGAGAGGGGATTAGCGGTAGCGGGTACGCGTTTTTTATCGTTCCTTCGTTAAGATAGCGGTAGTCCATGACTAATCGCTTTTTACCATCCTTCTTGGGTATAAAGAATACGGGAGCCGTTTGAGGTGATTTCGACGGGTGAATATACCCCTTCCTGAGTTCCTTCTGAATAAAGTTAGCTACTTCTTCCAGTTCTGTTTGTGACAGCGGTATTACTTGTCCTTTCTTTGGGATGAAGTCTTCTTTCAACTCGATAGCGTGATCCCATGGTTTTCGCATGGGCATCCTTTCCGATTCTTTCTCGGAGAATACTTCTAAAAATTCGTGGTAAGTCTCGGGTACTATACTCTTTATGTGATCAGTTTCTTCGTTCTTGGTCATCACCCTGCTGAAGAAAGTGAGCGGTAGTCGCATTCTTGACATTTGTTGGCAGTATGTTGTGCATCGGCCGAACTTTATTTCGCCGGTAATCCAGTCTATTTTGGGGTTGTGGCGATTAAGCCAGTCATATCCTATAAACATGGGGTGTGTCCCCAGGTTAGTCACATATGTGTCAATGAACTCCGAGTGTCCGTTAACCTCCACAAAGACGTTGACTTTGTGGGTAATCTCTCCTATCGAGGAGTTCGTTCCATCTGCATTTGAAACCCCAATGGGTGCAGGCAATCTTGTTCCTATTATTCCGTTAGCTTCGCAAAACTTTTTGTCAATGAAAGTGTTCGTGGCGCCAGAGTCGATCAACGACCTACATGACACCGTATACCAGCCTTGGAGTTTCCTAAAACGAATATTAGTAGTAGGGGAAAGATGTCCGGAGTGATTAAGGGTGGAGTGGATGAAAGTCTGAGGGTTAGAAGGTGAAGATGAAATGAAACGTAAGGTAGTTGAAACAAAATTGTCTTTATCAATGAAAACGGAATTAAGTGCAGTATTTTTTACTTCTGCTGCTGCGCCCGAATGGGTTGCTGTTCCAGAAGTGGAGGAGGAATCGGATACATCATCTAGCATATCGTGAAAAGAGACATTGTTCGTAGAATTGGTATCATAGGAGAAAGTCTCGCTGCCTTCTATGTCAAGTAATGAAAAGAAAAAATGTTCGGAAAAAGACGTTAGTGAATTACAAGTTGGGGCCGGGCTACCCTCTTTTACCTGGACCCTTGTCCTTTTACCGCCTCAGCGGCCTTAGTGTCCATCTCTGCCCTAATTTGATCCCTCCAATAGGCTTCTGCTTCGTCTGTTACGAACGCAGCGTTGTGTGTGGCATAGCCTGCCGGTGGAGGAGGTGGCGCTTGGGGCAGCGCTGGAAATTGAGTTGCGTATCCCTGCAACCAAGGGCCCTGATAACCGCCCCAATATTGGGAACGGACTTGACCTTGTTGTCGTGGCTGTTTGGGCGCACGACAGTTCCTAGCCAAGTGGCCAGGCTTTCCGCAGTTGTAACATGTGAATTGCCCCTGTGGGGGCGTTGGGAGAGGGCGAGGTTGGCTGGCAGCTGGCCTCGCGGGTTGGGTAGTCGCCGTTTGATCAACGGCCATAGGGGCACCTCTGCCAGGCTGGGTGCCATATTGTGAGTACCAGGGATATTGTCTGGGGTAAGGGTGAGTGGGGGGAGGAGGTCCTGGGGGACGATAATACCAGGGTTTGGTGGCAGGCAGAGGTTTCGCTTTCTGAGGTCCTTGTTGGGGTTGCCCCCTTTCCTCAGCAAGCTTTTCGAAGATCTGGCCGACCTTCATATATTCTTTAGACAGGGGCGGGTACCAGTGCCCTGTCTTTTTATCAGCCTCTAATGTGGAATGCAGGCTGACCTCCTGATAGATGCGGTAATTTACCACCGCCTTGAGCAAGTGAACTGCCTCGCCATCCGAGATCTTGGCTTCGACGGCAAGGACATCGAACTTTTGGAGAAAGTCTGCAATTCTTGAGGTCCCTTGCTTTAGTTCCCTCAGATCCTTATAGGCTTGATGCGTGAGCATCGAGATCTGAAAGAACCCCTTGATTGTTTCCTGGAGATCGTCCCAGGAGGGGTAAAAGATGGGGTCCTTCCCCAAGTACTTTTCCAGATGCTGCTGAGCAAAGGGCTCAGCACTTCCTTCGAAGTGGAGTAGGACCGCAGTTGTTAGGATGCGGTCGTCCTTGAATTCGGATGCCTCAACCCAAGCTCGAAGCTTGGTCCACCACATTCTGAATTTTTTCTTATCACCATCCCATTTGCCTGGTTCGGCGAGTCTTTTATAGGTGTCCTTTTCGCCTCTTTCGTCGAGCTGATGAATGAACTCTCTGGCATAGAGAGATTCGTTTGATTCAGGAATGGGGGAGTGGGGTCAGGCTGAGGAGGAGGGTTGTGGTCCAGACATGGGTGGCGGTGGGCGGTAGTCGACCAGGGATTGATAAGGTTCCTCTTGGATAGAGGGAGAGGAGGACCGTGCGGAAGAGGGCGAAGGGGAAGGGGAGTTGGGGGGTTCCGACATGATGGCTTACTGATCCGACTACGCGGACCTCTGGGCTGCGATTGTGAGGGGGGTTCCCCTTAAAACCTTTTTGAGTGAGGTGCGTCCGCGAAGGTACGGATGAGTTGAGAACTATTTGTTGTATGCGAATCGGACTTTCGTCCGTGGGGCAGGGGGCGCTGGGTACCGACGAGCGGAGGTTCTCATACGTCCACTTGATGCAAAGTCGTTGTGGATTGGCCCAATGTAAAGTCTGGGCTCAGTGGACTCGGAGTCTCGCTCGTAGGGGCCTGCTGCACGGAGTGTAGTCTTATCTAAGTGAAACGAACTGTCTTTCAATAAACCCAAAGAGGAGAGTAGAGAGAGCGCACCAGCTTCCAGAGGAGCACCAGCAACAAAAGCGGCGAGGAGCAAACGGTGAAAGTCATGGAGGGGAGGTATGTTGGGAGAGTAGTAGTCCAAGTAGATCGAGGAGCTATCCTTAAATCACACCCTTGGAAGTATGATCAAGTAGATAAGACTGGGGAAACCAGTCGACTATGTACATGGGTTTATATAGTCCTAAGTATCGTGCATGGACCATGCTGTGCGTATCCTATCGTCCAATGAGAAAAAGGATAAGGAATCATATGATGCGAGGATCACATATCTTCAAGTAAGTGTCTATGAGTCAATGGGAAAAGGAGATAAGGAGGTTGCCGGGCCAATGGCAAAAGAAGAGCAGAAGATAGTGTATCGGCCAATCGGCAAGTGCCGGAGTGGTCACGTGTGTCAGATCACGTGACAGAAAGAAGTTTATACTGACATAGGAGCATACCAAAAGAGAGATGTCATGTGATCATGTGAAAGAGTCACGTGACATGAAGTACATGTTTTCATAAACATTATCAACACCGATCTCACCAATAAAATTGCCAAATCAACCCCTGACAACCCTGTTGTCCAGAAAGCCCTCCTTGCAATGCAGAACGGCAGCTCCCTGTTCCCCAGAGCCTCCCCCAAAGACTGGGAATTCCATGACAGCTCTCTTTTCTTTCAAGGACACCTCTATGTTCCTGATGATGCCCAGAAGGAACTTGTCACCTCTATTCACAATTCCCCCACTGCCAGACATCCTGGCTATTTCTGCCTCTTACACCTCCTCCGTCGGGACTATTGGTGGCCCGGAATGGCTACCTTTGCTCACAAGTTTATCGCTGGCTGTGCTACTTGCCAAGCCAACAAGGTCATCACCCACCCCACTACCCCTCTGTTATCCCCCATTCCGTCGAAAGCGACCTGCCCCTTCCAGCAAATTTCGGTGGATCTAATCACCAATCTTCCCCCGTCAGATGGCCATGGCTCTATTATGGTCGTGGTCGACCATGGTCTTACAAAGGGGGTAATTTACATCCCTTGCTTGAAATCTATTACCGCCAAGGGTGTTGCAGCCCTGTTCTTTTCTCAGGTTTTCCCTCATTTTGGCCTACACAACAAACTTATCTCTGATTGCGGCCCCCAATTTGCCTCCGTGTTCGCTAGAGAGCTCGCTCGCCTCCTAAACTACAACCTCGCCCTCTCAACCACTTACCATCCCCAGACCGATGGTGAAACTGAACAAGTAAACCAAGAACTTGAAACCTATCTTTGGATCTTTTGTGAAGGAAAACTGACCGCCTGGGCATCACTCCTCCCTATGGCCGAATTCTCCCACAACTCCAATGCCCACTCTGTCACCAACCAATCCCCGTTTTCCCTCATGTACGGATATGAACCCCGCTCTTACCCCTCTCTCTCCCGCACTACATTCGTCCTGGCTGCCGAACAACACCTTACCAAACTCGACGAAGCCAGAACGGAAGCCCTTGCCATCCACCAAAAGGTGCAGGACGACATGAAATCCCGCATTACCACCAAGTTCTCCCCTTGGAAGGTCGGTCAGAAAGTCTGGCTAGACAACAAGAACCTAACACTTGGTTACCACTCCCAAAAATTATCCCCTCAATGCAAAGGCCCCTTTGAAATCACTCAGGTCATTTCTCCCGTCTCGTACCGACTCAAACTCCCTCCCACCTGGAAGATACACAATGTTTTCCATGCCTCCATCCTCTCTCCTTATTGGGAAACTGACGAACACAGCCCCTCATTCTCACGACCGCCACCAGACCTTCTCAGATCAGAAGAAGAATATGAAGTCAAAGCTATCATGGGACATCAGGGTTCCACACGGAATCCGCAGTTCCTTATCAAATGGAAAGGCTATCCATCCTCCGACAATATGTGGGAACTGCCGTCCAATTTGGTACACACCAAGACTCTCCTTGACCTATATAAAGCCTCGTGTCCCAAGGCTTTCCTCTCATTCCGACCCACTCCCACATGATCGAGGTCACCTTCTCCCTTGTTGTATTCATCGTCTTCTCTGCCCTCACCCTTTTCTTTTTCTACTCCATCTTTGCCATTGCCCTCAAACTTCAATACTCTTGTGATGCCCTCTTCTTCGTCCTCCATGTCACCCCCAACAGAATCTCTGTCGGAATCATCTCCCCCCATGACATCACCACCCCCATACTTCGCTACTCCACCAGCTCAACCCACTCTGGCTGGATGGCTGAGGCAGATGGTTGGAACGATTCTTGAGTCATTCCATTCCCGTTCATCTTCTCACTTTACTATTTCTCCTTCTTCCCCTCCTATGCCAGTTACCCCACCTGCATCCCCTACAGCATACTTGGAGATTCCCCTTGATGCCTTGTTGTCCACTTTGGACCCTATTCATCAGCAAAACAACCTTTCCCTATAGTTGATGCGATGCGTCACTCAAACAAAACTGAAACAAGCCTTAAGAGCTGAGCTTGTTAAAGTGTAAAGATTGAGAGGTGAAGGGGAATGTCACTCAGGTTGAAGACGTAGAACTCCAAGTGAACTTTGTTAGAGTTCCTTGGTCTATATTCATGGGTTTATATACTACAGGCCAGCTGTATGTACGTGTTTATACAAAGATAAGAGAGTATTCCGCCATTGGCTGGAATGTCATGGAATGTAAAAGAATACCACAGCCGTTATCTACATGCGTCAAGCATGAGGCGTGTGGCAGAATGGAAAGGAAGCATAAAGCGGAAATGAAATGTGGCAGATCTTGAGATCATGCCGGGAATTAAAAAGAGAAGCATAAATGTGGCAGCCAATAGGATCTAGTCCATTGGACAGCCTTGACATGAGGTGCGTACCTTGTCCTAGAACAGTAATTGTTCTGGATCGAAGAGTGCGCTAGAGGAAGGAACAACATAGTTGGACTTCAAGTCTGAAAAAGAGTGGATGTCTGAGGGAAGGAAAATAGCGTTTGTAACAAAAACAAAGAAGAGAGAAAACTCAAGGAAGGGGGCTCAAGGGGAGCACCGGAGACAAATTGGGCAACGAGAAGATCAAGATAGGGATTGAAGGAATGGTTGGCGAGGTAGGAGTCCAAGTGAGGTAGAGAGTATATCCTTAAATCACACCCTTGGTAGTATGATCAAGTAGATAAGACTGGAGAACCAGTCGACTATGTACATGGGTTTAAATACTGTAGAGGATCGTGCACAGACCAAGCAGTGCATATCGTATTGTCCAATGAGAAAAGAATAAGAGAATCGTACGATGCGAGGATTGCATATCTTCAGGTAAGCATCTATGAGTCAAAGGGAGAAGCTGATAAGGAGGTCGCCTGGCCAATGGCAAAAGAAGAGCAGAAGATAAGGTATCGGCCAATCGGCAAGTGCCACGAATGGTCACATGTGTCAGATCATGTGACTGAAGGAAGTTTATACTGACATACTGTAGGAGTGTACCAAAAGGGGAACGTCTTGTGATCGTGTGAATGAGTCATGTGACACGAAATACATGTTGGTGCTCGCCTTCGAGGGCTGAGCATAGCGAAGTGGTTTGTTAAGTAAAAAGTTCGATGAAGAATGATGGAATCATAACATTACCCCTTCTAAAGTCCGAGTCGTCCCGACGAGGAGAGAACTTTTTATGCTTCATAATCTAGATGCATGAGCGCAGAGCATGAATGGAAATCGATTGAATAATTGGAGAAAAGAGAGTTGAATTCTGAGGTGGAAAGTCCCCTGAGTTTGCAAGGGGTGGATGGGTGTGCTTGGTGGAATTGTTTGACTATCTTGGGGGCGTTTTTGAGATGGTCCGTGGGCTCCCAAGTGTGGTCTGATTCCTCCCATCCTTTCCAGTGGACGAGGTACTCCAATTTCCGGTTTTTCATTCATGAAGTGACGATGTAATCCACTTCATGCTCTTCATATTCTTCATCGTTGACAACGATAGCACCAGGTTTTCTGGTAGGTTGCCCTGCCAGGGTCTCTCTGTATGGCTTGACTCGAGAAATGTTAACTGTGGGATGAATGGTGAACGTTTTGGGGAGACGTAGCATTACTGCATTCAGTAAGACTTTTAGGATTTCGTACGGTCCGATCCATTTTTGCATAAGTTTTTTCGCTGTGTACGGGAGCTTGAGATGCTCCATGGATAGCCAGCAGTGGGAGAGCACATCAGCTTGTCCATTTTGTGTGCCTGGTTTGTAACACATGACGTAGTTGAACTCTTGAAGTAGAGCGTGCCATCTTGCTTGTCGTGGAGATAATGTTTGTGGTTTCTTCCAGTACTCGAGATTTTTGTGGTCGGTCCATATTTCGAAAGATTCGCGGCCGACTAGATAGTGTCGCCAGTCTTGTAAAGCTCTAATGACTGCTAATAATTCCTTGTCATAAATGGGATAATTTCGTTCAGCGGAATCAAATGAATGAGAGATGAAAGCGCAAGGCTTCCATATACTGTCATTATCTTTTATCAATAATACTGCTCCTGTCGCTATGTCCGATGCGTCAGTTTCTACGTGCATTGGCTTCTTTTGGTCTGGATGTGCCAAAAGGGACTCTTTCATGAAGGCTTCCTTTAGTGTTTGGAATGCCTTTTCTTGTTCGCTTCCCCATTTGAAGGGGGTATCTTTCTTTGTTAGGTCATTTAAGGGTCGAGCTATATGGACAAAGTTAGGTATAAATCGTCGATAGTAATTGCAAAGGCCCAGGAAGCCTTGCACCTGTTTGAGTCTAGATGGCGTAGGCCAGTCTAAAACTCCTGCAACTTTCGACTGTTGCATTTCTACCCCTTCTTGGGATACGAGCATCCCAAGGAAATCTACCTTCTTTTGCGAAAAGTGGCATTTTTCGGGCTTGACATACAGGTCATTTTCTTGAAGCCATTTGAGTACCTCTTTTACGATTCGTTCATGCTCTTGTTGAGTTTTGCCACTAGTGAAAACCATACAATCGTCAATAAAAATGATTACGGTTGCATACATGTCATTGAAAATGTCGTTCATCATGTTCTGAAAAGTTGATGGTGAGTTTGTCTTTCCAAAGTACATTACCAGGGGCTTGTAGGCTCCCATTGGTGTGACAAACGCCGCTTTCCATTTGTCTCCTTCTTTTATGCAGATGTTGTTGTATCCCCATCGTAGATCCATGGTGGTGAATAAGTCCACTCCTTGAAGTCTGTCTATTAAAGAAGGTATGAGTGGTAATGGATACGCGTTTTTGATAGTTCCTTCGTTTAGGTAACGATAGTCCATGACTAGTTGTTTCTTACCATCCTTCTTGGGTATAAAGAACACGGGAGCTGTTTGAGGGGATTTTGATGGTCGTATGTACCCCTTCTTTAGTTCTTTCTGTAAGAAGTTAGCGACTTCTTCCATCTCTGTTTGCGACAGAGGTATCACTCGTCCCTTTTTTGATACAAAGTAGCACCTAAACAACCAAAAGTAGAGAGAAGGGAAAGGGCACCGGGTTCTAGGGGCTTCCTGGCAACGAACGCGGCAAGGAGAGAGAGTTGAAAGTCATGGAGTGGCGGAATGTTGAGATAGAGTAATAATCCCAGTAGTCAAGGAGTTATCCTTAAATCCTACCCTGGGAAGTAGAATCAAGTAGATAAGACTGGGGAAACCAGTCAACTATGTACATGGGGTTAAATACTGTATGGGATCATGCACAGACCAAGCTGTGCATATGCTATCGTCCAATGAGAAAAAGATAGAAAGTCATACGATGCAGAAATCACGTATCTTCGAGTAAGCGTCTATGAGTCAATGGGAAAAGGAAGACAAGGAGGTTGCCGGGCCAATGGCGAAAGAAGAGCAGAAGATAATGTATTGGCCAATCAGCAAGTGCCAGAGAGGTCACATGTGTCAGATCATGTGACAGAAGGAAATTTATACTGACATAGGAGCATACCAAAAAGGGAGTGTCACGTGATTGTGTGAGAGTCACGTGACACGAAATACATGTTGGTACTTGCCTTTGAGGGCTGAGTATAGCGAAATGATTTGTTAAGTAAAAAGTTCGATAAAGAATGATGAAATCATAACATTTTTGGGGACGAAGTCTTCCTTTAATTCAATGGCGTGATCCCACGGTTTGCACGTGGGCATCCTTTCTAATTCCTTTTCGGAGAATACATCTAAAAATTCATGGTAAGTACTCGGGACCAAACTTTTTATGTGGTCTTCTTCTTCTTGTTTTGTCATTGCCCATGTGAAGAAGGTGGGCGGTAATCACATCCTTGACATTTGTTGACAGTATGTTGTGCATTGGCCGAATTTGATTTCACTGGTAATCCAGTCGATTTCTGGGTTGTGTCTGTTCAACCAGTTGTATCCTATAAACATGGGGTGTGTTCCCAGATTAGTCATGTATGTGTCGATAAATTCTGAATGTCCGTTTATTTCCACGAATACGTTAACCTTGTGAGTGATCTCTCCAATAGAGGAGTTAGATCCATCCATGTTTGAAACCCCTATGGGTGCGGGTAATCTGGTTCCTATAATCCCGTTAGTTTCGCAAAAGTGTTTGTGGCACCTGAGTCGATCAACGATCTGCAGGACACCATATACCATCCTTGGAGTTTCCTGAAATGAATATTAGTGAGTGGGGAAAGATGTCCGGAGTGATTAAGTGTAGATTGGATGAAAGTCTGAGGGTTGGAAGGTGAAGATGAAACAAAATGTAGCGTAGTTGAGAATGAATTGTCTTTATCAGTGAAAATGGAATTAAGTGCAGTATTTTTTACTTCTGCTGCTGTGCCCAAATGGGTCACCGTTCCAGAAGTGGAGGAGGAATCAGATACATCTTCTAGCGTATCGTGAAGAGAAATATTGTTCATAGAGTGGGTATCGTAGGAGAAATTCTCACTGCCTTCTACATCAAGTAAGGAAAAGAAAAATTGTTCTGAAAATGATATAGATGAAATTGTACCTGGGGCTGGGCTACCCTCTTTCACCCGGACCCTTGTCCTTTTACCGCCTCAGCGGCTTGAGCATCCATCTCTGCCCTGATCCTATCTCTCCAGTAGGCCTCTGCTTCGTCTGTGACAAACGAAGCGTTGTGCGCAGCATAACTTGCCGGCGGAGGTGGAGGAGTGGGGGGTAGAGAGGGGAAATTGATCGCATACGCCTGCGATC
>JBBPMU010001058.1:0-10985 GCA_038090475.1 Wakefieldia striispora | reverse complement strand
CCACCCCTGTCCTCCATTACTCTACTGGCGCCTCCTACTCTGGCTGGATGGCTGAGGCGGACGGTTGGAACGATTCTTGAGTCATTCCGTTCCCGTTCTTCTTCTCATTCCTCCCTTTCTATGCCAGTCACCCCGCCCGCATCCCCCACGGTGTACTTGGAAATTCCCCTTGATGCCCTACTCTCCACTCTCGACCCCATTCCCATCTTCCTAGATAGACTTCCACGCTTTCATCAGAACGTCTTCTATGCCTCGATCCTCTTGTCACCACCGCTCTCCATCCCACTCTCGAACATTCCCCTATTATCTCAATCGGTGGCAACCATCCCCATCCTCATCCAGGCCTTCAGAAACACCCTCTTATCGTCTGAGATCCAACAATGGTCTCTGATCCAGCTCGGAGAATCATGGGCGGTGGCCCTCTCCTATTCCATCCAGGGTACTGGAGGGATTATACTCGATGCGTTGGACCACGTCAGCTTTGGATTATTTGTCCTCACTCTCCCCCCCAACAATGTCCAACCCCTCCTTCAAACCACCCTCATCAGTCTCTCTCCTCTCCAACGACAGGACTATCTCTCTTCCACTGAGCATGGAGCGCTCCACCCTTTGGGACAAACCACTCGTCTCTACCCCACTTCCAGAGCTCCTTTACCCGCTCCTGTCCCCACCTATCCAATCCAACCTGATGAGTTGGAATCGATTTCTTTACCCTCTGCTGATGCCGCCCCTCCCCCATATTCTTCCCACCGCCAACCTCTTCCCAGACGACCCATGCCTGGACTTGATGCGACCCATTTGGGATCTCCTGGATTCAGAGGACATGTTCAGCCATCCACTCCGGTTGTCGAACTCGACCTTAACAAGACTTCGACGACGAGCACATCTGATGATAATGATTTGGTGAATCATTCTTCCGACAGGGGAGCTAATGTTACGGATTTCGAAGATACTTGGGAACGCGACGTGGAAACTATATGGAGACAACTCTATGGTGAAGAAGATACGGACATGGATACGTTTTTCTTTCCTACTCATTCATATGATCGCTATTGGTTTGACCTATCTTCCACGGCATATAGAGACCTTACTTGGGAGATCATCGACAGCGGTCAATACGACCCTCTGTTCCATGACTTCTAGGATTACCTTCAGACTTCTCACGGGAACACCGCTGTTTCCCACGTTTACGGATGACCCCAGACTTCTGACTCGCTTCTACCAGGAAGTCCCTTTTATCTCTTTTCCGTTTATACTTAGCAGCTCTCCACTTCTCCTTTCTTGGACACGGGACTCCGCATTTCCTTTTACGCGTACGTTTCCTTTTATGCACTATTCGTTGACTTCCTTTTACGATACATGCGATGCGACACGTCTTGTTGATTCCCTTTCTTGTCTATTTTCCCTTGTTTGTACCTCGTAGTATAAATACCCGCCGCTGTACTAGAATAGCTCTTCAGCTTATTCTATGCATTTCTGCCTGCAAAGTCTTCGCTCCTGAAGAAGGTCGCTTGACTAAACTCCTGCGCTAAGCCCTTCCAGTCTTCCGTCTCTTGTTACTTATTGGGGCTTCTCTCTTACGAGCAATAGCCATATACTCTGCTCCTGGTCGTCAACGACACCACGAGTATGAAGGATCTCGAGTGAAGTCTTTGTTCCACACCCGTGTAACAGTTAGCACTCGTTAAGGTGGGGAGTCATTGATTACTCACTTATTCGTCCATGATCTGACTCCTTCAAGCTGCGTAAAATCACATTCAAAGTGATCTGGTCCACTACTGTCCTCCTCCCAGCCTGGAAGAAAATCCTGGAAGACTTGAAGATGCTGGTAACCTTGATTCCACACGATGTCGCTACTCGTTGGAACTCGACATTAGACATGCTCCACTATGTCTTGAAACACAAGGAGGCCATCGATATGTTGACATTGTGGCGAGATCTTCACGAGTACGAGCTGAGTGGAAGCGAGTGGGGGTGCAGCAGCTCCATGATGTCTTGAAGGTGAGACGCACGAAGGTTTGTCATGGTCACGTCATGCATCTCATGCCACGCAGATTCTCAAGGATGCTACATCATACTTCTCGCATTCAAAGACTGTCCAGCCTGATCTTGGAGCCCACTCAACGTCCCCAAACCTCGCCGCTGTGATCCTAGCCATGGATCATATCGACACGGTGTTCACAAAGTACACACGTGACCAGGGCCTCACCGCGGCAATCCAAGCTGCAGTATGACTGGGCAAGAAGACATTAAACAGGTATTATTCCCTTACTGACAGCTCAGAAGTCTACAGAATTGCAATGGGTAAGTACTCATTGCTACGTCGTCATAGTTGCTGACCATATTGAACCCAAATCAGTACTTCATCCACACCATAAATTGGCTTACTTCAAGCATGCTGGTTGGCAGGACAACTGGATCAAGACAGCCAAAACACTTGTACACAACACCTTCAATCAACACTATCGCGATTCAGCTGCTATGAAACATGGCTCCGCACTCAAGACTACTGCAAGTGGTGAGATATCTGATGATGTACAGAGGGCTGCGAAGGTAAGTCCACCATTTTGATTGTTTGCTACTAGTACATGCTGAATCCTGATACGCTGACACTGGCACACTCCTACAGGCTACAAACATCTTTGATAACCTACCCAGTCTCGCTCCTCCAAAACCCATGGATGTTGGGTCAGAACTGGACCGGTACCTTGCATCTGAAGTTGAACATGTGGACAACCCCATTCTCTGGTGGCACAAGAAGCGTGCTGTCTACCCACAGTTGGCACAGATGGCCATTGACTATTTAACAATTCCAGGTAAGTGAATCGATAATATTTTACACGCATTACTCAGACCATTTAAAGCTATGTCTGTTGATATTGAGCATTTGTTCAGCCGTGGCCGGCTTCTTTTGTCGCATGTCCATTCTCAACTGTCAGCTGAGTCCACACGTGCAAGTCTCTGTGTCGGATTATGGAGTTGCTGCTCAAAGTTGGATCTCATCAAGTCGGATGATTTACATCAGCAAAACAGCCCTTTTCCCACAATATTTCTTTGCACACCATATGAGTCAGTTGAGTAAAATGGTCAGGGCCAATGTACCAAAGACATATGTTTGATGATAAAAATATATGGTAAAATTTTTGGGACCAGTTTATAGGCAGGATTTTTTTGACATTTTCTGGACAGCTCTAGCCAGTTAGGTACCTTGCTGTGAGAGTCTGTCACAGTCTGGGTAGTACTGTCCAGACAAAGGGTTGCTTTGCTGATGTAGGTCGAATCTCAAAGCTGGAGGAGGTCCAGGATGGCGAAGAGAAGATAGGAGAAGCATGGGATGCTACATATGATGGATTCCGATTCTGACGTTGAGATCATCCAGTAATCACAATACTAGTAGTATATTCCCAGACACTATCTACAGTATACCCATGGGTGTACCCATCGCTGGTATACCCAAGGGTATGATTTTCATGACCTGTGTGTGCACCCATACCCATTGTGTGGGTGCGGGTTTGGGGCGGGTACAGGTATGGGTATGCTTGTTGGTACCCACAGGTATACCCATGCAGAACCCTACTCATTTCCTCTTACCTGATTCTCCGATCATGATCATATTGGAATGACACATGCCAGGAGAGCTGTGTTCCCTTACTCATATCCTTTTAGTCACGATACATTTCCTTCAGACTATTGTTTCCTTTTTCAATTTCCAGGCTTGAGACCTGATGACCTTTTTACTATACAGAGGAATTCCTTCTTCGGAAGATGGTCTGTGTGCAGAATCGCCAGACACTATTTAAGTAGACACTTTTGTAACAGACTGGTTCCCCAGTCTTAGCTATTTGGAATATACTCCCCAGGGTATTTTCTTCTAGGCGAGACCCCCTTAGGATATTCTGAGGGGCATACTGGGAAACTTCCATTCATCTATACTCTTAGCCAGAGGATAAACAGGCGCTCCCTCTTTCCTAACAACTTGATACCCCGCCGAAGGGAAGACTTCACCTTTGAGGTTCAGGGTTCAACCTTCGACGTTTCATCTCATTTCATGAAGATCTCATTTACAAAGATCTTGGTGACTCCTTGGACAGTGATGGAGGTAGTGGTGGGGAATAGGTGGATCATTTTGGAAAACTTATCCACCACTATGAGGATCACATTGTTGCCTTGAGACTCTGGGAGGGGTCTGACGATGTCTACAGAGATCACATCATGGGATTATATAGGATTATCCCTTCTTCACCATTTTCCTGATGCATGTGCTAGGGTTCTGGCAGGATGTTGTGCGGTTGAAGGGGGGTCTTTCCCTTCTCTCTTTTTGGCTTCATCTTTTGACAGATATTGCATCCTTTGATGTATTTTTCAATGTCTTCCTTGAGACCAGGCCACTGATGGTCCCTTTCATCAGGGAAATTTTAAGGGAATGATAATCAATGATAATGGTAGATAATAGATTATATGGAATTATAATGAAACAAGACAGAAAAGTTGAAGGTTGAATCCGAAACCTCAAAGGCGAAGTCTTCGCTCCTCGAGGTGGTATCATCGGGTTGTTGTGTAAAGAGAGTAAAAGTTATAAGTGGTGGAGTATCCCAGTGCTAGTGTTGCTGCGGCTGACAAGCCGCACTGCCAAAATCGGCTCAGCTCTCACGATTTTGGCAGTGTGGCTCGTCAGCTGTGGCAACACTACCCAGTGCACCCCTCAGGAGATCCTAAGGGGGTCTTGCCTAGAAGAAAATACCTTGGGGAGTAAATTCCAAATAGCTAAGACTGGGGAACTAGTCTGTTACAAAAGTGTCTACTTAAATAGTGTCTGGCGATACTGTGTATGTAATCGTCCAGTCTAGGAAGTGTCCAATGAGAAATCAAAGAAATGGAATCATACCACATTGGCCATATCAACGGACTGGTATCCTATCTGAGGGTCATCCACCATTTGCTGGACAGTGATCAACAAGAAGAGGAGAAACGGAAATGAAAGGAGAAAGTGAACACATGTCCATGGAGATAGAAGATCTCCGAATCTCATTGTTACGCGGGTGCAGAACAAAGAATTCACTCAAGATCCTTTCGTACTTGTAGTGTCGTCAACAACTAGGAGCAGAGTATATGGCTATTGCTCATAAGACAGAAGCCCCAGTGAGTAACAAGAGACAGAAGACTGGAAGGGCTTAGCACAGGAGGTAAGTTGAGTGACCTTATTCAGGAGCGAAGACTTTGCAGGCAGAAATGCGTAGAATTAGCTGAGGAGCTATCTACTACAAGTCGACCCTTTATATACTAGGGGGGTTACCATAAAGGGACGACGCATAAAAGGAAATCAACAAGACACGTCGTGTCACATGTATCGTAAAAGGGAATCAACAAATGACGTGTAAAAGGAAATGTACGTGTAAAAGGAAATGCAGAGTCCTGTGTCCAAGAAAGGAATCAGAGTCCCATGTCCAAAAGGAGAAACAGAGTCCCATGTCCAAGAAAGGAATCGGAGTCCCATGTCCAAAAGGAGAAACAGAGAGCCGCTAAGTATAAAGGGAAAAGATATAAATGGGACTTCCCAGTAGAAGTGAGTCAGAAGTCTGGGGGCATCCATAAACGTGGGAAATGGTGGTGTTCCCGTGCAAAGTCTGAAAGATATCTTAGAAGTCATGGAATAGCGAGTCATATTGACCACTATCGATGATCTCCCAAGTGAGGTCTCTATACGCTGTAGAAGAAACGTCAAACCAATAGTGATCATAAGAATGAGTAGGAAGGAAAAATGTATCCATGTCCGTATCGTCTTCACTGGAGAGTTGTCTCCAAATGATTTCAACATTGCGTTCCCAGGTATCCTTGAAATCCGTAACATTAGCTCCCCTGTCAGAAGAATGATTCACCGAATCATTATTATCAGATGTGCTCATTGTTGAAGTCTGGGAGAGCATCATCATCAATAAGTCGTCGGGTCCAGTGAGGGAATTGTTGTCGATCAACTGGACAATTCTGGGAGAAATGGCTGGAGGAAGTTCAGAGGCAGTGAGCGCATCAGTAGTGGGGGCATCTGGGTTGAATGTGTCCAGTGGACCTGCAACGATAGCAAGAATGGTGGCGAGGAACTCGTTGGGGGACAGGAGGGGGGACTGGGACCGGGGAGGGGTCGGGGGAGGTGTTCAGCTCCGTGAGCTCAGTGAGGGTGGTGAGAAATTCTCTAACCTTGTCAAGGTCAAGTTTGATAGTCGGAGTGGATGGCTGAACACGTGGTCCGGGTCCAGTAGATCCCAGATGGGGTGCATCTGGTCCAGGCATGGGTCATTGGGGAAGAGATTGACGGTCGGGAGAATATGGGGGAGGGGCAGCATCATTAATGGATAGGGAAGCGGTGTCCAACTCATCATGTCGGATAGGGTAGGTAGGGATGGGGGTGGGTAGTAGAGGTCTGGCAGAGGGGTAGAGATGAGTTGTCCGTCCCAGAGAGTGGTTTGTAGGGAGCTCTGCAGATGAGATATAGTCCTGTCACTGGAGAGGAGAGAGGCTGATGAGGGTGGTCCGAAGAAGGGGTTGGACGTTGTTGGCTGGGAGGGTAGGGATGAAAATTCCGAACCCAATGTGGTCAAGGGTGTCGAGTATAATCCCTCTGGTGCTCTGAATGGAATAGGAGAGGGCCGCCGCCCAAGATTCTCCAAGTTGGATAGGAGACCGTTGTTGAATCTCAGATGAGAGTATTGAGTTTCGAAATGCCTGGAGGAGGAGGGGGATGACTGTCGATTGTGAGGATAGGGGAAGGTTCACGAGTGGGGTCGTGAGTGGGGGTGAAGAGATGATTGTGGCATAGAGGACATTTCAATGAAATCATGGGAGTCTATCTAGAAAAATGGGAATGGGGTCCAAAGTGGCCAGCAGGGCATTGAAGGGAATTTCCAAGTATGCTGTAGGGGACGCAGGAGGGGTTGCTGGCATAAAAGGGGAAGAAGGAGGAATAGTGAAATGAGAAGATGAATGGGAATGGAATGACTCAAGAATCGTTCCAACCATCCACCTCAGCTGTCCAGCCAGAGTAGGTGGTGCCAGTGGAGTAGCGAAGTACAGGGGTGGTGATGTCATGGGGGGAAACGAGTCTGACAGAGATTCCGTTGGGAGTGACGTGGAGGATGAAGAAGAGGGCATCGCAGGAGTATTGAAGTTTGAGGGCAATGGCAAAGATGGAATAGAAAAAGAATAGGGTGTGGGCGGAGAAAACAATGAATACGACGAGGGAGAAGGTGATTTCAATCATGTAGGAGGGGGTTGGAATGAGGGGAAAGCCTTTGGGCAAGAGGCTTTATATAGGTCGAGGAGAGTCTTGGCATTTACCAAATTGGATGGTGGTTCCCACATATTGTTGGAGGATGGATAGCCTTTCCATTTGATAAGGAACTGTGGATTCCGTGCAGAACCCCGATGTCCCACGATGGCTTCGACTTCATATTCTTCTTCTGATCCGAGAAGATCCAGTGGTGGGCGTGAGAAGGAAGGGCCGTGTTCATTGGTTTCCCAATAAGGGGAGAGGATAGAGGCGTGGAAGACATCGTGAATCTTCCAGGTAGGAGGAAGTTTGAGCCGGTAAGAGATGGGAGAGATGACCTGTGTGATTTCGAAGGGGCCTTCTCATCAAGGGGATAGTTTCCGGGATTGGTAGCTGAGCTTTAGGTTCTTGTTATCAAGCCAGACTTTCTGACCAACTTTCCAGGGGGTGAATTTGGTGGTGATGTGGGATTTCATGTCGTCTTGCACCTTTTGGTGGGCAGCAAGGGCTTCTGTTCTAGCTTCGTCAAGTTTGGTAAGGCATTGCTCGGCAGCCAGCATGAATGTAGTGCGAGAGAGAGAGGGGTAAGAGCAGGGTTCATAACCGTACATGAGGGAAAATGGGGATTGGTTGGTGACAGAGTGGACATTGGAGTTGTGGGAGAATTTGGCCATAGGGAGGAGTGATGCCCAAGTGGTCGGTTTTCCTTTGCAGAAGATTCAGAGATAGGTTTTGTTATGCGGGTGCAGAACAAAGACTTCACTCAAGATCCTTTCATACTTGTAGTGTCGTCGATGACTAGGAGCAGAGTATATGGCTATTGCTCATGAGAGAGAAGCCCCAGTGAGTAACAAGAGATGGAAGACTGGAAGGGCTTAGCGCAGGAGGTAAGTCAAGTGACCTTCTTCAGGAGTGAAGACTTTGCAGGCAGAAATGCGTAGAATTAGCTGAGGAGCTATCTACTACAAGTCAACCCTTTATATACTAGGGGGGTTACCATAAAGGGACGATGCGTAAAAGGAAATCAACAAGATGTGTCGTGTCACATGTATCGTAAAAGGAAATCAATGAACGACGTGTAAAAGGAAACATACACATAAAAGGAAATGCGGAGTCCCGTGTCCAAAAGGAGAAGTGGGGTTCTACTAAGTATAAAAGGAAAAGAGATAAATGGGACTTCCCGGTAGAAGCGAGGCAGAAGTCCGGAGGCATCCGTAAACGTGGGAAACAGCAGTGTTCCCATGTGAAGTCTGAAAGTATTCCTAGAAGTCATGGAATAGAGGGTCGTATTGACCACTATCGATGATCTCCCAAGTGAGGTCTCTATACGCCGTGGAAGAAAGGTCAAACCAATAGCAATCATAAGAATGAGTAGGAAGGAAAAACATATCCATGTCCATCTCATCTTCACCAGAGAGTTGTCTCCAAATGATTTCGATGTCGCATTCCCAAGTATCCTCGAAATCTGTAACAACGACTAGGAGCAGAGTATATGGCTATCACTCGTAAGAGAGAAGCCCCAGTGAGTAACAAGAGACAGAAGACTGGAAGGGCTTAGCACAGGAGTTTACTATCGAGCAACCTTCTTCAGGAGCGAAGACTTTGCAGGCAGAAATGCATAGAATTAGCTGAAGAGCTATCTACTACAAGTCGACCCTTTATATACATACTAGGGGGGTTACCATAAAGGGACGACACATAAAAGGAAATCAACAAGATGCGTCACGTTGTGTGTATCGTAAAAGGGAATCAATGAACGACACGTAAAAGGAAACATATGTGTAAAAGAAAATGCAGAGTCCCATGTCCAAAAGGAGAAGTGGGGTTCTGCTAAGTATAAGAGGAAAAGAGATAAATGGGACTTCCTGGTAGAAGTGAGGCAGAAGTCCGGGGGCATCCGTAAACATGGGAAACAGCAGTGTTCCCATGCAAAGTCTGAAAGTATTCCTAGAAGTCATGGAATAGAGGGTTGTATTGACCACTATTGATGATCTCTCAAGTGAGGTCTCTATATGCCGTGGACGAAAGGTCAAACCAATAGCAATCATAGGAATGAGTAGGAAGGAAAAACATATCCATGTCCATATCGTCTTCACCAGAGAGTTGTCTCCAGATGATTTCAATGTCGCATTCCCAAGTATCCTTGAAATCCATAACACAGATTGACAGGCTTGCAGTGACCAGATTAGGCACAAATCCAATTTACCTCGGATACGATTGGCTCAAGAAACATAATCCCAAAATAGACTGGGAGAAAAGTCAATTGAACTTGGACGGCTGTGACCATGACATCCCTGAGCTGATCGATACCAAGGATGAAGAGGAGGAGTGCACAAGGCAGTGGAAAGAAGGGAACTGAATCTTCATGATAGACATCAGCAAGCAAGGACAAGAACTGAAACTGGATGCCAAAGCCAAAACCACAGTGGCACAAGAATTAGACATCCAGTTTAAGCAAGAAAAATACGCTCGCCCGTTTGAGGAGATGGCCCCGAGTTCCACGAGTACAAAGATGTCTTTGAACCTAAAATCGAAGATGAATTACCACCAAGGAGGCCTTGGGATCATGCCATCGAACTGATCCCTGGAGAACATAAGATAGAGGGAAAGATATATGTACAACCTGTCCCCCGCTGAACAAGAGGAACTACATCAGGAAAATGGTGAAGAAAAGATATAGCATGGTAGGAAAGATAATCCATTATAATTCCTTGTCATTGATTATCAACCCCCCTTTCGTGATTATAATCAATTATCCTCTCTTCACCATTTTCCTGATGTAGGCAAGTTCCTAGACGAGAATCTGAAAGCAGGCAAGATAAGGCCCTCAAAATCTCCATATGCATCCCCATTCTTCTTCATCAAGAAGAAGGATGGAAGACTCTGACTGGTTCAGGACTACTGGAAACTCAACGCCGTCATGGTGAAAAACCGTTACCCCCTCCCCCTCATCTCAGAATTGATGGACCAGCTACAAGACGCCCATTACTTCACCAAGCTGGACATCAGATGGGGATACAACAACATCCAAATGAAGGATGGTGATGAGTGGAAGGCAGCATTCCAGACCAATAGAGGTCTATTCGAACTGCTGGTCATGTTTTTCGGGCTAACAAATAGCCCAGCGACCTTTCAAACGATGATGAACTTGGTCTTTAAAGACCTGATTGACAAAGGAAATGTCCTCATATACATGGACGACATCATCATCTTCTCCAAAAAGAAGGAGGAGCACAACGAACTCATACGACGAGTGCTTCAAAGACTCAGAGATAGCAAATTATACCTGAAGCACACGAAGTGCAAGTTTGCACAAAAAGAGGTCGAATACCTGGGAGTTATAGTCTCCCATGATGCGGTGAAGATGGACCCCACAAAGGTTGAAGGAGTAAAGATGTGGCCAGTCCCCACCAACAGGACCCAAGTGAGGGCCTTTCTAGGGTTCCTGAATTTCTACCGAAGATTTGTAAAGGACTTCACGGTGGTAGCCAGACCGCTCAACAATTTAACTTCAGAGAAAAGAACCTGGGAATGGACCCCAGCTTGCCAAGAGGCATTCGAAAAGCTGAAGGACACCCTTACCAAAGGGCCAGCCTTGAGAGTGCATCAGCAAAACCAGGGGTGGTTGGACAGTACTGGACAGTACTGGACAGTGTCATAGTGCTCATAGTGAGGTCCCATATAGATAGTGCTTTCACAGTTACCATAGTCTATCATAGTGTTC